>JBBPBX010006350.1:32239-47219 GCA_038048925.1 Garcialebias charrua
AAGTTGTTTTTCTCTGCAAAAAGAAGCTGTAAACTTGTTTACAAATTGTTTTAGTTAAAAACTTTGTGTGACAAATGATATGCTAAAGAGCTCAAACCACACCGAGCGTCTGTCATTTTGAGAACCGAAAAATAGGAATGAAAGACAGCCCATGTCACGTCAAGGGGCCTCCCTCCCATTTTTCTTAGAGAAACACTGCTCGCTCCCTCACTATCCATCCTTTGGTTCAGACAGCCTTATATTACCATCCAGTGGTCAAAAAAGGTACTGCACACAAAAATTAGCCAACATTTCTTCTTCAATTTGACAATTACTAATTATTGTCAAATTTCGAACAATATTATCGTTTATCGCAATAATTTCTGAGACAATTAATCGCCCAGCAAAATTTATTATCGTGATAGGCCTAATGACAAGCGACTAAAAGTTTTTCTATACTGTGAGAAAATAAGGTCATAGATGTTATCTGAAAATTTTGATATTTGTAGAAACATAATGCAGACTGAGTCCATGCAATGGATTAGCATGTGTGTGTTTGTAAACGAGCGCAGGGATCTGCACCTGCAGCTTCTATCACCTGTTTGAAAGGTCCTTTCAGCACATCTTTAATTACAGTCTCTGCAGCCCGGCTCAGCTCAGACGAGCTGTTCTCCACACAGCCCACCAGATCTTCTCACACAGTCGCCTTGTTTTGGCCTCAGACTTCTCTGGTCTCTAATCAGCCCCAGTGCCACTCTTCATTGATCCCCAATCACTTACAGTAAAGGGGACGATGTGGAATCTCCCTTAGATGCCACCCACCTCCATGCCTTCCCACCCCTTATTTGTCGCGTGCCCCGCTTGCATTACCCATAAATCAACGTCACTGGCAAAATTGATCGTCAATCACGCTCAGTGACATTATCGATCTGGTTGCTCCCTCGACTATAGGTCCACTCTCAGCCTTGGGTCCACACTGCAGCCTGGCTGTGGCGTATTGATCCTCGTCCAGATACAGTATTGAGGGCTCCATATTGATAATTCATTTATTGTGCTGTAATTTTATTTTCTTTCTTGTCCATTACATTGTTACTGGAAGCCCCTATATGGGAAATCTAGTTGACAGGCACCTCGTTTTTTTTAGAACCTCACCATGCTTATGTATTTTTTTCAGTCAAAACAATTTTTTTATATAAAAAATACAATACATTAATTTTCCAAACCCAAAAATTATGCTTTTAATAGAAAAAAAATTTTTTTGACTCCTCAAATCATCTATAAAATTCTCAAACAGCCAAGATACTATTTAGAAAAACTTTATTTAAAGCTGTGTAACTCTTAATACCATCAAAGCAGTTCTATAAAACTCTATGCTCAGCAGAACATGCCCTTGATAAATAAACCTTTATTTTGCTTCAGTATTAAGTGGAGGCAATGCAAAGCTGATTAGGAGGCTAAAACGCGATTCACGTTTCAGTCCATGATATAAACAAATTTTCTCAAGATACTAAAACCACTCTGTAGAAAACAACACGCTGCAAATTGTTCTTCTGGGGCTTCCAAGTGACTTATTGTGGCTCTGATACAGTGTCGCATGCGAAGAAATATTTGCTTTAGGTCTGATAGATGGGCAGTTCTGCTGGATTACAAAGCGTCAACCTGTATGATTCATCTTTATAGATGTGAGGTTTCACGGGTCACTGGAGGCGTTGGCAGCGTTATAATGCTGCGCTAACAGGGACAGAGCAAGCTTTACTCTCAGCCCACACAGACGGGAGCACATTCAACCCCCCACAGGCAAAGCCCGGCCACCCTTCAGCCCCTCGAACACAGCCCAACAAGGAAAGGATAGCGCCGCAGCCAAGAACTACTTTTACACCGCAAGGTCAACAAAAATAATTGAAAGGGAAACTCAGAATATAATTCATGCTTGTTAAATCCACTTCAGATCCCACTTTAATTCAAGATGCACAACTGAAATGCCTGATATCTCATTATAGTTTAACAAGCTGTGTGTAAACAGGCAGATTTAATCAGTCTTTTTTATAATAATCTCTTTGATTAGCTTTTTCAGCACAGTAAGTGTACGTCCTCATTGGTACAGTTACCTGTCACACGTACGGTATTTAGCAAGTGGCACATATGGCTCGAGATGCTGGTACTTTTAAAAATGTTGTACCTAATTGTGTCTTCTCAACCAGGAGAGCTGTAGTGGGATGAGCTACAACGGCTAATTGGTGGGACAATTTGTTCTGCATGGTACAAGTTTGCTAGCCTGTGCAGAAAACAGCAACACATGCAAGTTGTGAGTTTAGTTGTGGGTTGCCAGATGGTCACATAAAAAAAAATGTATGTGTGTTTAGGTATCTTTTTTTGGAGGGGGGGGCGGATCCATTATCTTGGTTATTGTAAGACATGCCATACAAAATGTGTACAGCACTGTACAATAGTTTAAATTACCTTTAATGTCTTTATTAATTGCTTTAAAGGACTTTGAGTCAAGCCAAACCTAAATGACATAACGAGCAACAACAAAACTGAAAAGATAATGAAAAGGCAGAAAAGTTAAAACATAAAAATACATATAAAATAGGCCCTCGGAAAGCGTGTAGAATGATTGATCAAGACCACTTAAAATATTACAAGTCTGGTTTCTTCAAAGCAAAATATGAATAAATTAGGTACAACTTGGTCATTTTACACAGTAGTATAATATTCAGGAACAAAGTTTAGTTATGGTCAGTTTTGATTTACAAACATTTACTGCTGAAGGTTATTAATAGTAATTTGCATCACATGTGGTACATGAAGTGGAACGAAAAATTGTGTACTCAAGGTCCCACGAAACATGGATCTAATATATAAGCTAAACAATAATGCATTATAATATGGTGTATTAAACAGCAGCCTGAACATGAGTCTGCAACTGCTTAAAGCTGACTGGGAAACGATTGTATGTTTTAGCTGGGAATCAGTTGAAGTCAAAGGTAATTTGGAGCCAGTTTCAATCAGCTGTCAATTGTTGAGTTTCAAATTTTTTGAATGTATTAAATATGAAACAAAGCTGAATGGAACAATAAAAGAAAAATGTATTTAAAAAAAACTTTTGCATTCATATGCAAAAATAATTATTTTGTTGTAAGGTGGGTTTTGTCTCCTTCAAAATGAACTTGGTGCACTTTAGTCATGAAATATTTGCAAACTCCATCTGACTTGACAGACTGAGCAACATCTTCCCAGACATAATAAAGTGTGCCAGATTTTTTTTCTTAACGCTAAAAGCAGCACCTGAAGCACTTTCTCTATTTTCCTTTTTACTTGTAGACTATGTGCCATGTTGGCTCTCATTACCTGGTTCATATTGTGGTATTGCTCTCAGTTTCATACCGTACTCATTCAGTTTTGATCCAACCACAATGCAGCCACTTGTTCAGTAATTGCCACCCTGGACAGCTGTGTAAAGCAGCCACTGATATTGAGTTCTGCAGCAGCAACAAAGATGTTGGCCGTGTGGAGCTACATCTGTGGCATTAACATTAAAACCATCTGCCATCTCCACTTGAGCATCGCTGCTGTCTGCAGCAACCAGCAACACTCAACTAAGCAATTTGAATTAATGTTGCAAAAATTGCCTGTTTGCATGAATAATGTTTTAATATATGGATGCAGGAGACATTTATTAGAGTTGGCTAATATATCGTACACAAAAATTCCACTCACCCACAACCCTTTTGTCAGCTCTGTTGTTTTTAGTTATTTGTCTAATCCCCATGGCAATGTCGGTGTCTGGAACTGCAAGTGGAATTAGCTGATGAAGCTAAAAACAAAGATCTCATTTAACTGGTTCCTTAGAGTTTGTGTCCCAGGAGTTGGGCAGCAGTTGGAAGCTTGCTGCCTGTTTGACACTGCAGTGCTCTTACAGCTTTTTAAAAATTGTGTAAGAGAAGATTAACCCAGACTCAACAGTTTAATGTGCAATTATACCACTGCTAAAATAATTACACCTAATTTTTGTGGCAGAAATTTCTTCATCTGTTAGTTAGATCATGTCGCATTGATTTTTTTTCCCCTCATTTACTCCATTAATGCATAATGAACTCTTCCAATTCCCATAAGATGGTTTCTGTCAATTTTAGTTGTCGGCTGTGTTGTGAACTGACTGAGAGCCAGCGTCATGGAGCTAATGTCATCCATCTGTTATGTTTCTGTACATGGAAATAATTGGATGGATGGATGGATGGATGGATGGATGGATGGAACATTGAATAGATGGATGGATGGATGGAAAATTAAAAAGACGGATGGATGGATGGAAAATTTAAAAGACTGATGGATGGATGGATGGATGGATGGAATAGTGAAAAGACAGATGGATGAATGGATGATAAATGGATGGACAAATGAAAAGACGATGGATGGATGGATGGATGGATGGACAAAAAGATGGTTGGATGGATGGACAAAAAGATGGTTGGATGGATGGAATAGTGAAAAGACAGATAGATGAATGGATGATAAATGGATGGACAAATGAAAAGAAGATGGATGGATGGATGAATGGATGGATGGACAAAAAGATGGTTGCATGGATGGATGGACAGACAAAAGGATGGATGGATAGATTGAAGATTGAAAAGGATGATGGATGGATGGATAAACAGATGGATGATGGATGGATGGATAAACAGATGGATGGATGGATGGATGGATGGAAGATTTAAAAAATGGATGGATGGATAGACAGACAGATGAAAGGATGGATAGACAGACAGATGAAAGGATGGATAGACAGACAGACGAAAGAATGGATGGGCAGACAGACGAAAGGATAGATGGACAGACAGACAAAAGGATGGATGGACCAACAGGCAAAAGGATGGATGAACAGACGGACGAACTGATGGACGGATGGACAGACAAAATAATGGATGGATGGATGGACAGATTAAATAATTGATGGATAGACGAAAGGCTGGATGGACAGGTAGATGATGGATGGATGGATGGATGGAAGGAAGATTTGGTAGATTGTAAAAATGGATGGATGGATGGATGGAAAATTGAAAAGACAGATGGATGGATGGAAGAGTGAAAAGACAGATGGATGGCTGGATGATAAATGGATGGACAAATGAAAGGATGATGGATGGATGGATAGATGGATGGATGATGGATGGACAAAATGATGGTTGGATGGATGGATGGACAGACAAAGGGATGGATGAATAGATTGTTGATTGAAAAGAAGGATGATGGATGGATGGATAAACAGATGGCTGGATGGATGGATGGATGGATAAACAGATGGATGAATGGGTGGATGGATGGATAGACAGATGGATGGAAGATTAAAAAATGGATGGATGGATAGACAGACCGACGAAAGAATGGATGGGCAGACAGATGAAAGGATGGATGGGCAGACAGATGAAAGGATGGATGGGCAGACAGACAAAAGGATGGATGAACAGACGGACAAACTGAATGACGGATGGATGGACAGACAAAATAATGGATGGATGGATGGACAGATGAAAGAATTGATGGATAGATAGACGAAAGGATGGATGGGCAGGTAGATGGATAGATAGACCGATTGATGGGTGGAAGATTTGGAAGATTGGAAAAAATGGATGGTTGATGGATGAATGAACAGACGGACAGACAGATGAAAGGATGGATGGACGGACAGACAAAAGGACAGATGGAGGGAAGATTGAAAAGACTGATAGATGGACAGACGAACAGAAAAACAAACTGCAGACAGAGAGGAATGCAATAGAGTGAGAGTGAAAGATGGATCAGCCCGTCAGAGCCTCTCTACATAACATTACTCTTGTTAAGTGTGCAGTAGCTCATCGATCAGCCTCCTGCATCCACGGCTCTTCTTGCATTCCCCTCCTGTAATCCATAATATGATCTCAGGTCTGAATCGTCCAGCCTCGTGTGCAGAAGCCCTCTGTGGGAAACTCTTGGCTTGAGCTGATCAATAGTTATGGTGCATGTGTAACAAATGCAAGCGACGTGCTGTTGACATCCTTCTCCCCATGCGTGTCACTCATCTAGATGAGCACTACAGTAGGGATTGGAACAGGTGAGACTGGACTGCACCTGTCACATCCACCCTGTGTGATTCTCTCAGACCTCCTGTCTCTTTCCGTCAACGTTTTCTCCGTTCTTTGTCTGGCTATGGCACTGTATCTGTCTTTCTATCTATCACCCCCTCCTTTTTTTGTGTGTCCCTCTCTGCCATGCTCTCCTCTCAACACCCGCTCCATTTATTTGGCCGTGTCATTGAGCCATGTGTGCCGTCCCTGTCAGCAAAACGGCTGGCAGACTGTCTTCATTTCCATCCTGAAGGATGTGAGGCCAGCGTGGCAGTTGTGAGAGCTATCGACTGGGATCCGTCAAAGCCCTCCCTGTAGGAAAGCTGCTGCCCGCCTGCTTTTCTACTTGGCAGCCATTCTGAGCTCGCTTGTTTGGCGCTGAACGTGTTGACATATATGCAGCACTGTCCATTAGCGTTTACCTGTCATATATTTAATATAAGCCATATTTTTCATAATCATAATATAGTTGCAAAAAAATCCCTGCGCACTCTTTCTTTTTTTATATCCTTTGTTTGAATCGCCCTCTTTTTGTCACTATCCCGCTCTCGGTCCATTTCTTTTCCCAAAGATGCATTTTTCTGAGTCTAGGCAAACGGGTCAAAGTGGCTCATAATAATCTGACGGTTGAAGATCCAATTAGTGATCCCCTTAAGCAAAGTAAGAATGCAGCTAAATTAAAAATATATATATTCTCTTTCTTACTTTTTATGATCATCATAAAATATGTCCTTGCAGCAAGAAATCCAAAGACTTTTTATTTTATGATTTTTTTTTAAAGAAAAGCCTAATGAAACTCCAAGCCCATCACCAGCAATAAGCTGTAACCAAATTTATCTTTGAAATATCAAAAGCTCATTTTCACTGAAGCTTTTTAGACTTATTTTGGTGCAAGTTGAACAGTCCTCTCCGTTTGCCCTTTTTTTTTTAGCTTTGGGCATCTAAAGAGTAAAGCAGGGCCAGCACTGTTTGACTCCAAACCCTTGTGAGAGGCCTTTTTTGTAACTGTCATGATGGTGAAAAGCTGGCTGTTCTGCTGAGATAAAACCTTTCACCTAGCTCTTCTGCAAATCTGGGACATTCTTGCATTTATTTCGTTATTCAGGCCAAGCAGATGTGCAGTCCTATTCAGCAAATGAGACTGACACTAAAAGTGGTGTGAACTAATGCACATGCTGTTTTGCATTTATATATCATGATGTTTTTAGTTGCTTTGCAAGACCTTCTTTGTGTTGGGATAGCAGAGAGAAAAAGACTGATTTTGACCAGATGCTGGCTAACAGCAATAATTACTGTTGCACACTGTGCTAATAAGTGAAACTACCAACAAGCTTCCATTTAAATTGTTTTTGTAATTGCACTGTCTTGTACGGAAGTGCATCTGCATGCACTTAGTGGCTCATTTTACATTGTGGTAATGTTTCCACTGATGAGCAGAAAGCCATGACTGTCTCTTTAAAGCCAATTGCACATTGTGGAGTATGATCAAGCAGGCGTCTTGCTCTTACTCACCCATTTTTCACTGCTCCTTTTTTTTGTATATGCACAGTATACTGTATATATATGCCTGTTCACAAAACTTCCAGTCAGGCCTGTGAACTCTGTTTGGCTCAGTGTGAGTTCTGAAAAGATCTAGGTGGCATGGAGGTTTGAAGTCAACTCACTAAGCCGTCAAGGAGGTTAGTAACGGCGCCAAATTATTGCTGTATTTAAAGGTAAGCTAACTTTGTGGCTCCAGGATGCGATTGTGGCTCCAGGATGCGATGTTGTAATGACAGATGGTGCATTCAGTCTGGTGTGGGATTTTAAATGGGAGATGTCCGGAACACATTATATTTGTAGCAGTCCACGTCCACTGCATTCAACACCTTCTTTAGTTCTAAAATGTTGGCTTCATACATAAAAACTCACATCTTCACAGGATGTGAGTGACAGATGATTTGTGAACAACCAGAGGTAGACTTATCACAGAACTGTTTTGTAAAAGAAGCTTATTTATGAGTGATTGATTATTAGTCTTGGTATGCATTCCAGTATACATATGCTAGTCATAAAATTAGAATATCATGAAAAAGTCCATCAAAAAGTGAAACTTGTATATTATAATCAATCATTACACACAGACTGATATATTTAAAATGTTTAGTTCTTTTAATGCTGATGATTATAACAGACAACTAATGAAAACCCCAAATTCAGTATCGCAGAAAGTTTGAATATTGTGAAAAGGTTCAATATTGAAGACACCTGGTGCCACACTAATCAGCTAATTAACTCAAGAACTCAAGACACTTGCAAATACCTTTAAATGGTCACTCGGTCTAGTTCTGTAGGCTACACAATCATGTGGAAGACTGCTGACTTGTCAGTTGTCCAAAATACGACCATTAACACCTTGCATAAGGAGGGCAAGACACAAAAGGTAATTGCTAAAGAGGCTGGCTGTTCATAAAGCTCTGTGTTCAAGCACATTAATAGAGAGGCGAAGGGAAGGAAACAATGTGATAGAAAAGTGTACAAGCAATAGGGATAACCACACCCTGGAGAATATGGTGAAACAAAACCCATTCCAAAATGTGGGGAAAATTAACAAAGAGTGGACTGCAGCTGAAGTCGGTGCTTCAAGAACCACCATGCACAGACGTATGCAAGACACAGATTTCAGCTGTCATATTCCTTGTGTCAAGCCACTGTTGAACAAGAGACAGTGTCAGAAGCATCTCGCATGGGCCTACTGCTGAGTGGTCCAAAGTTATGTTCTCTGATTTTCTTCTTCTTTTGGCTTCTCCCTTCGTCAGGGGTCACCACAGTGAACTAGTCGCACGATGACTTGGCAAAGAGAGCTGCTATCTAGGGTTCCCAGCGGAGCAGATGGTGTGGGTTAAGGGCCTTGATTAAGGGCTCAGAGTGGGGCAGATGAGGGTGGAGACAGGTGTGACTGCTTTGCTTATCCCACCCACATTTTTTATGTTGTTGGTACCGGGGCTTGAACCGGCGATCTTCCGATCACAAGCTCTCCTTCTTAACCTCTGCGCCACCATCCTGCGCCACCACTCCCATAATTCCAAACATAACAAATTGCAATGCCAAACTAGACATTACAGGGGTTATTGTGACAGCAAATATTTTTAATAGAGAAACACCACACAGTTTCTACTATTTTTCTGCCTGTTAAGAATAACTGATAATGATGTACGTAATAAATACATCAGTACCCATCAAACCAAACGTCACAATAATTTTGTGCCAGTTAAACATTTTAAAGTAAATGTAATTTACCTTTTTGAGGTTGTTGTTTTTTTGCATGCACATCTCATACACCTTCCTTTTAAAGCATATTTCTGAAAAATCTCAGTTTTTAGGAGTGACAGAGACCTACACCTTTCCTTTTCCTCATGAAACACCCTCCCAGGGTGGATGCACAAAATAATAGGATAGGTTAAAAGTAAGAGTAAGGAGTCAATTAGGGTTTGACCTTGGGATCTTTGAATGAAATTAAAAGTTGGTCCATAATTGTTTTTGTAATGAGCCCCCCTAGCCGTGTTGCACTTAAAGACTGTCCTAATAGCGCAGAATCAGCAAGCTGGTGGCCTAGTTTACTAAACTCCAGTGACGACTGTGGTTGGCAGCAGTTTGTATCGTGTGTGTATTTAATGGTCACAGCTGAAAGACTTTTAGGGCAGCAGGAGGGTGTGTGTGCGTGTCAGGGCTACAGAGGGGTGAATGTGCTCACAGGGTGGGTGGGGTGGTGTGAGGCTGTTGATCTTGGGCTTGAGTCTTAAGCAAATTGGCTCGTCCGCTGTGGGAACTGGGAATGTAGTCACAGAGAGAAGGTCAACGTGCTCTGTGTCAGATTCTCTAAATTTCTCCAATAGCTAATTATCTCCCAGAGTGCCAGAGGAGAGGTTTGGGAGAGGTTTTGTTGTTTTTTTCTTTTGTAGCGGCTCTCGCGCTCTCTTCTGCTTGCTACATTCTCCTGAAAAGTTCAGTCGCGTTATAACAAACCCTAAAGTCACATAAACACACAGACTTTCATTTCTCTTCGAGAAGTATTGTTCATGAGCATGAACATACATGCACAACTTTATCCCCATAACCACCTTCTGTCCGTTTGTGTTTATACACAGCAGGTACAGGATCTTTTTAGCTTATTAATGCCTAAATCTTTTGTTATAAAACCAAAAGCATCACTTCACTTCACATTGTTTAATTCATCACTGTCCCTTTCAAACCCAACAAAACTTTGTTTTACTTTGCTGCTGTGCTGACTATCGAGGCTCAGCATTTTGTAGCATCTGCTAACGAAGGTGAACGCATCAACAGTTCTATTTGTGGGTGTCAGCTGGGGCACTGCTTGATGAAGGATCCTGTTGCATTAGCTTCCGCAGACAGCATCATATTTAGCTTGTTTTGTCACGGAGCAGCCAGGCCTGTAATGTGACCGTGATGACAGGAGAGCCGTCAGGTTCCCGTTAGACCTCCAGGTGCATCTGAAGTGATGACTCAGAGTTTAGACAAATGAACCTTAGTGTTTTCGTCGGCCATTTCTCTAAAATAGTGTATCAGTCAAAAAAGGGCCAGAGGAGAGGGGAAATATTCTGACATTGTGACCTGGTTTGTTCAGTTTTAAATTAAATATTCACAGTGATCCAGTTTGAATTATCCTTGTAACATTTGGGGTTTTGTTCCAAATTTGTATCCAGATCAGTAATGTTTGTGGTTTCTTCCTGAACTAAAACATTTTCACGGACATTTTAAAGTTTGGGTTCTGAAGACAGCGTGTTGCTTATAAAATCTAATTCCAAATTTAGTTTTATAAATCCCACTTCAACAGCAGATATTAAAAGGCGAGCAGTGGCATGTTTGGCATGATGAGGTTTATCAGTGTAATAATAAAGGCGGTGATCAGTTTTTCTGATTTACCTATATACTTGATGTAAATTGGGCAGGGTTTAGACTGACACAAAAATGCATCAATAATTCACGGGTTCTCACTTTTTCAGATTAATTTATAAATCTGTGACTAGGTGATGAGATATAAAAGACATGAAACGTTAACTTATGTTGGTTCAGCAGAACTGAATCATTTAATTAACAAATCATTAAATTACATCACAACATATGTACATGGATTGATCGATCAGAATTTCCTATAATTTACTTCAGCAGATGAAATCACGCATCCGTAACTTCTAGGTACAACAGAACAAACTTATGCGTCTTAGTATAACTTATCTCTGCAGGCATTTTAGCTTAAGTTTGTTACTGGCAAGAATAAAAAGAAAGTTTAGGAGGAAGAATGGAAGGAAAGATAGGAGGGTATTATCTTGACGTGAGTTTAACCAGGAAACATGGCAGTTCCTCTGCGGTTTCCGCTCGACTCCGGGCCAGCTAATGAACATCGATGTTTTACCTGTGCGAAGATTCTTGGTCTATGCCCCGGTAAACTAGTCCCAGCCTTACGTGCACGGACAGTCTGTCCTGCTACGGTTTACAGGCAACCAGCGTCCATCTTGCAGCGGCTCGCTCAAGCCTGCATCTACCTCACCGAGGTAACAGCCTCAGTTCCGGTTTGGCTTTTCAAGATAAAAGATTCCTTAAAGGAATTTCACTAAAGTGGAGCTTTTTACAGCTCGAAGTGAATTTATAACTGGCATGTTATAAATCCTTAACTGATGACGTGTCCTTAGCGTTCGACAGATGTGCACATCAGCTCTTTGGAGAACCTCATGGTTTGAGCTCCTCCAGCAGACTGAAGAAAAACAGGATGTCAGAGTATTTGAAGCTGACTTGACCCAGAAACATAGCTCTTCCTGATTGGGCATGTGGCACCAGGAGGAGGTGTGAATGTGGAGGTGCAGAGGAAGAGGTCAAGTGTTAGGTCACTCAGGATAAGAGAGAAATATTGTTTTAAGAAAAGATAGAACCCAGTCGCCAGTTATAAGATAACTTGATTAGGCTTTGATTCATGTGTTAACATTTCTAAAACAAATCTGAAAAGTACAACTTGACATTTCTCAACTTTGCCATAGTTCTTTGACTAAGACATATACCAGCATATTAACACATGATTATACGAATAACACAAGGTTACACTTTTAATTACATTTGAATTAGCACACAGTAAAAATTAAAGAGAGTCTCTTGTAAAATAATGTGTCTTGATTCAAATTATTAAAATAAAACTGGTAAAGTGTCTCAACTGAGAGAATCAGTGAGAGGTGCTTCAGTATAGTTCAGAGAGATGTGAAAAGGTGTAAATCCAAGTCAGAGATGAAGGTTTGTATCACTACATCAGTATTTCAGAATAAAACACTTTTTAAGGAGAGCTCATGTGTACCTTTATATTGAATTTTAGAATTTTGGTTCAGATTTTACACTGTTTACACTGTTTCTCCTGTTATATGAGTTTTATTTTGTTAGTGCATTACCTTTTTTAGTTGTGTGTATGTATGTGGTACCAATACATTCTATTTTTACTTTTCTATTGTCACCTTTATATATATGTGTATATTAGGGGTGCAGGAAAAAAAATAGATTTTTAAAAAAAAGAATCGAGATTCTTAGTCCTGGCGATTCAGAATCAATTCTAAAAGCCCCAAAATCTATTTTTTTTCTTCATTATAACCCAAAAGATAAAGAAAATAAAACCATATCTCATAGTATATGAAAGAATACATGAAATGAAAGGTGGCAGAAAGAAGAAGAAATCTGACCTGAACCAGTGACCTCAAGGACCCAATAAAGATAAAGCGGGTAAAGATGATGGATAGATGGCTTTTGTTGAAAAGATTTACCAAACAAATCTTTTAAACAAAATCCATCCATACACATTTGAAACATGGATGAATGCAATATGATTTTGAAGTCTATTTTATTTTGAGTTAAATGTTTATGCAATACAGTAGGCTGAAATCTTTGTTTACGTTTGTATTTTGAATTATTTGTGATGGACTGGAGACATGTCCAGGGTGTCCCCTGCCTCTCGCACAGTGACTGCTGGATATAGGCACCAGTGACCTCCGGGACCCGATTAAAGCTGCTGCATTCTATTCATATACCCATCTAGCCTGGTTAAAACCAGACCCTTGTCCTTCACTTCGCTTTGTACTAGGGTCTGGGACTTCTCTCATAGACAAGGATTTCTCCGGTAGATTTTTGAATGGACCAATCAGAGAACAGAAGGCGGAGTTTTGTTAGTTTAGCCTGGCGAGGTCCAGGCTATTCAGATAAATAGCTCAGAAACCACTCGGTGGATATTTTTTCTGCTACCAGTGTGTAATTATATGGCTCTAATTTACTGACTGTTGGCCTAGATGAAACATTTGAGATAAAATTCGATTTTTTATCATTTATTTTCGTAGCGCACCCGAGGCTGTTTGGAAAATGTCAAACCGAAACTATTTAAATCCAGCAGATTTGACCATTTCGTGAATTGATTTAGGAACTGTTAAGCTCAGGAACCCTTCTGATATAACGTCAGCTATGAAATATATTTTTTCTCAGCAAAGAAATAATAGTTTTTTACCTTGTTTTCATGAAAATTCCTTCGTGGCGGCAGCCATTTTGACTGACGACGTCAGTCGACGTCGTTCAAAACTCCGCCTTCTGTTCTCTGATTGCTCAGGAACACTTCTGATATAACGTCAGCTAAGAAATATATTTTTCTCAGCAAAGAAATAATAGTTTTTTAGGCATGTAACGAGATCTCGTTGTACGAGATCTCGCGATATTAAACTCCCGCGATATCTCTCGTTGAGAGGTAACGTTGTCTCGCGAGACGCTAATGCTAATGCTAGCAGAGCCCCTAGCAAGTCAGAGTCACGGACAGCATGGCTTCGCCGGATGAAGTTGCTACAGAAGACGCCCCAACTACTGATGGAGGGTGCCGCAGACGCCTCTACATTGATGGAGGGTCCCGGCGCTGCCGACGCTGCCCCGAATGTAAAGACACGCGTGTAAACACCGGTGTGACCGGTGTTGCCAGATAGAGTCCCACCCACCCAAAGCAATCTCTACCCGCAAAAGTCAGAAGGAAAATCGCGGTGAACCGCCCAATCTGGCAACACTGGTGAGTGACGGCTGCAGAGTCAGTGCTGATGCGGATATTTATGTTCAATTTTTGGAAAGTCCTGCGTGAATATCTATTTTTTTAAACAAAGTTGAACGTTCTAAGGTCTAAGGAGATTCAATCAGTAAAATGAAGACATCAGTTGGGTTTGTAATACATGTTAAAACAGAATAAAAGCCTTTTTGCGGCATAAAACCGATCTTTGAAGTTTTCTTGAACTAATATTAAAATCTCGTCTCGTTCTCGCGAGATCTGTGATTTGTCTCGTCTCGTCTCGTGAGTTTTGTGTAT
This sequence comes from Garcialebias charrua, assembly GCA_038048925.1. NCBI lineage: Eukaryota > Metazoa > Chordata > Actinopteri > Cyprinodontiformes > Rivulidae > Garcialebias > Garcialebias charrua. The sequence goes on from JBBPBX010006350.1 coordinate 46,688, forward strand.
CGTTACACCCCTAGTTTTTTACCTTGTTTTCATGAAAATTCCTTCGTGGCGGCAGCCATTTTAACTGACGACGTCAGTCGACGTCGTTCAAAACTCCGCCTTCTGCTCTCTGATTGGTCCGGTCAAAAATCTACCGGAGAAATCCTTGTCTATGAGAGAAGTCCCAGACCCAGTACAGTACAAAGCGAAGTGAAGGACAAGGGTCTGGTTTTAACCAGGCTAATACCCATCTGCTCACAATTCAGGCTGCTGTATTTATACTGTATTATTTGACATTATTAATGTTTGCTACAAGCATACATTATTGTTTTAAATAAATGTTTTATTTGTTTACATTATTGTTTAATCTTTTCATGATTTCAATTGAAAATTGTTTCAGAATCGAAAATCGATTCTGAATCGAAAATCGATCCTGGAATGAAAATCGTTTTAGAATCGAAAATCGATTTTTAATCGAATCGGTGCATCAAAAATCGGAATTGAATCGATTCTCCAGACACTGAGAGATTTGCACCCCTAATATATATATATA
>JBBPBX010006350.1:47872-68800 GCA_038048925.1 Garcialebias charrua
CGAGCTAAGCTAAAAGGCCGAACTCGCGGAATAAACCTCCGTCTTGTCCAAGCTCCAAAATTCAGTTAAAACCTGTGCCTTCTTGTAAAAAGTTATTTATCTCTGCAAAAAGAAGCCGAGAACTTGTTTACGGTTTGTTTTATTAAAAGCTTTCTGTGAAAAATTCTATGCTAAAGAGCTCAAACCACACACAGAAGAGAGACAGCCCATGTCATGTCAAGGGGTCTCCCTCCCATTGTTCTTAAAGAGACACGCTGATCACTCCCTCACTACCCGTCCTTCGGTTCAAACAGTCTTATACTGCCATCCGGTGGTTGAAAAAAGGTACTACATGCAAAACAAATTAAACATTTCTTCATAATTTTGACAATAATTACAAATTATTGTCAAAATTTCAAACAATATTATTGTTTATCGCAATAATTTCTAAGACAATTAATCACTAAGCAAAATTTGTTATCGTGACAGACCTAGTTGGTCGCAGCATTTTTAAATCATCAGTCTCGTTGGAGGCTACGTTAGTAAGATACGCAAACAGAAAAAGTGTTGAAAGACAGAGACAAGCAGCAAACGAGCAGCTGCAATTATTTTAAAATTAACATGCAGTGGGCGTAAAAATATAATAACTTATTTATTATGCACTTTACATACACAACGCACCTACCGCCTGGTAGGTGGTTGGGTTAAATGCAGAGACGAATTTCGTCTGTGTATGGGAAACATACGCAGATGACAAGCTTAGACAATTATTATTATTATTATTATTATCTCAAAGTGCTACAGTGAATGAACAATAAATAACATCAAGATAAAAATCAACCATAAATGCAACTGAGATGACCCCCCCGCGCTAAAATGACAGGTTGTTGTGGAAAAAAATTTAACAAGCCATCATTTCTAAACTTCCACTCTTGTACAACTCAAATAAATAAAATCTGTTGCACACCCTTAAAACTAATATTTGTTGAAGCACCTTTTTAAATTATTTACAGACGGCAGTCTTGTTGGAAACATGCCCACCATTAAAGGGGACTGAACCCTCCTGGTTGGGAGTGCCTCAAGTGGAGGAGTTCATCTCGAGGTGAAGCTTTTGCAGTAATGTGTATTTTGTGTATTGTGAAGAGGGAGCTGAACAGTAAAGCAAAGCTCTCCATTTACCGGTCAGTCTACGTTCATCTATGATCACGAATTTTGGGTAGTGACCAAAAGAACGAGATTGTGGATAGAAGCGGTCAAAAGGAGTTCTCTCTGCAGGGTGGCTGGTTTACAGTCCATGAGAAGAGCCAGAGTTGTTTATTTGAAGTGGGTGCATGATGAAAATTGTGCATTTTTTCTACTCGCACCTTTACCGAGACCCAGTATTGTGCTTTGCCACCAGTCAGACGTAGTCTCTTATAGGGTTATACATGACTGGTCAGAACATTGTGGGCGTTTGTTTAAGTGGCTGCAGTCGCTGCTCTCATTTAGTCTCCACTGAGCAGCAACTGGTCGGGGCTGTTAGAAAATTCAGCCATCATTACAATGGCTCCCGAAACACCAGATCATACTCCCCCAACATCAACTGAAAATAAACATCTCGGCCTGTGTAGCTGTTTGTAACATGCTGCAGTTGAAGGGCTTATCAGGACTTCTCCTCTGCCGTTTCTCTTACAGTTTGAATTGTTCATGTGGAAAAGTCACAACAGCGTCAGAACCAGAACTTTAGATAAGTTGAGAAGTTCAGTCATCAGGGAGAAACTTGCTCCTTTGTGGTGACTACTTCTATCCAAACCAATTCATAGCTATATAGAGGATAAAGAAGAATGTTTCCTCTCCACATGGAAGAGGAGCCAGTAAAGGTGGTTCAGGCATCTGGTAAGGACGTCCCCCCATGAAGGTGCTCCTGGCATGTCCAGTCTTTAAATCAATGTATCATGTTTCAAATGTTACATCAAATAAACCTGTCATTTTAAAAGTGTGTAGTTTTCTTGTAACCGCAGTAAGACATGATGAACAGCTTTATATGAACAAACATCTGGCAACAGATGACTTGATAGTCAGGCAAGGACATTCTGTGACCCCTGTAAAGTTCACGAAGTGTTAAGTCAGACCCTCCGTTGTTTGCAGTGAAAGTTGCACAGAGAGCTTTTGCAAAACATCATCACAGCCGAGGATCTAAAGCAGAGCAGCTTACTTGTTCCAGTGCGTCTTGGAGTTGCGGTACAGAGCGGGGAACATGATGGGCAGGATTTTTGCTGCGTTGTCACTGATCAGACTCATGATGTACTCGTTGTTCCAATAGTACAAGGCTCTCTCAGCCACCTAATTAAAAAAACAACATACATCTGTGAGACATTTAAGAAGACATGCGATGATGATGATGAAAATAATAATAATAATAATATATAATAATAATAATGTAATCTCTGTATGTTTCCATACAATGGCAAAATTAGTCTCTGCATTTAACCCATCCACCACCAGGTGGTGCAGTGGGCAGCTATTGAAGGCACCCGCGGGGCATTGCTACCCAGAGACACCACCAGGTTTGCAGTGACATCGTTTATGGTACGTCCACACCTAGCAGCGTTTCAACTTCCAAAAAGCTCGTCACGCACACAAGAGGACGCACTGGACCCACAGTGGTGTCCAGACCAGAACGCAAAACTGCGGCGGTGTGGCGGCGGGGTGTGTGGGAGGAGCTTACCGGTATACCGAGTTCCTCACTGCACTCCGTCAGGCAAGGATCTTTTTATTTCTGTCCCTGTAGAGCAGACTTGACTGGTCGTGAAGGACTTGTCGCGAGCACACAGCTACAATGAGTTTCTCTTCCATAGTTCACGACTTTGCGGGTTTTTTCTGTGTCCCACAAACCAGAGATGGGGACTCGAGTGAGTCGCACTTAAGTCGCAAAAACAGAGACTTCAGACTCGACTCGGACTTGCATTCAAAAGACTTCCAACTCGACTCGGACTTGCATTCAAAAGACTTCCAACTCGACTCGGACTCGCCATTTGAGACTCGTGAATAGGGTTGGGCATCGAGAATCGTTCGGAACCGGGACTAACTGTCGGTTTTCCCGAAATCGTTCAAAATATTAATTTGCGATTCCAATGTTCGATGCTAGTTTAGTTAGCCGACCGGAAGTTTTTTTTTTTTTTTTTTTTTTTATTTATAAAAGAAACAAGTACAAAAAAAACTTACAATGTCAAACATGGCTCGAGACTTAAGGCATGCATAGCACAAAAGAGAATAAAGGCACATAAACAAAAACAAAAATGTGTCTTGGGCAGCTTACAACAGAAATTTGTTACAGATTGTTTTAGTTTTTAAAGCTTTGGCATTAGTAAAGTACTTTAAAGCCACCTGGTGTTTTTTATAAAAGAAACAAGTACAAAAAAAACTTACAATGTCAAACATGGCTCGAGACTTAAGGCATGCATAGCACAAAAGAGAATAAAGGCACATAAACAAAAACAAAAATGTGTCTTGGGCAGCTTACAACAGAAATTCGTTACAGATTGTTTTAGTTTTTAAAGCTTTGGCATTAGTACAGTACTTTAAAGTAGCTAAGTAAGAGGAAATATAATTAGAAAACACTATAAATCTAGGTTTTAGCAAGGAGAATTTACAACTGTGGATGTAAAATTTGGCTAAGAGTAGTATTAAATTTACAACAAAAACTTTCTCACTTGAAATATTTGGACAAAAGAAACCAAACAGTATAATTTTAGCGTCAAATGGTAGGTCAATTTCTAACTTTCTATTTACATACATGAAAATGTCTTTCCAGAACACCTGAGTATGAGAACAGTCCCAGAAGAGATGGATGATGGTCTCCTCAGAGCTGTGGCAGAGTGAACACATTGGGTCTACGTTTGGACGGTACTTGGAGATTATATAGTTTACAGGATAACATTTATGCAGAATCTTTAGGGATACTTCTCGAATCTTATTAGTTATAAAGTATTTTCTAGGTAACAACCAAACATCTTTCCAACAGATATCATTAAATAAATTATCCCAGAAGAATATAGAAGCAGGTTTACTAATACATTCTCTAATTATTAATTCTCTAATACATTTGTTATTTGTTTTTTCACTTAAAAAAGGGTCAGAGTTACCAATGAATAATTCTTCAGTTAAATAGTTCGTGCTGTTTTGTACAGGATTTGACATCAACATTTTCACACCAGATGGAATTGCATCAAAGACAATTGCAAATTCTTTTGGTAGTACTGGAAAGTTATACGTAGTTAAAAATTCACTGTAAGAGTAAGTGTTGCCGTCTTTGTTGAATAACTGATGTACATGAACTATTCCTCTGTCAAACCAATTTTTAAAGAAAATAGATTTATGTTTAAAACAAATGTCTTTGTTATAGCCGACCGGAAGTAGCCACCGCCGAAAACCAACGAAGAAGAATCCACCGGAAGTGTGCCTCCGGGATCGAAAGCGTACTAATTAATAAAATGACCAGTCAGGTCAGTGCAGCACTTGCAATAATTTTCTATCATGCAAAGGAGGGTGGAGAAGTAAAATAGTGTCCCGTCTTTGACGCGCTCCACCAGATTATTTTCGCTTCGTATCCGACCGGAAGTACAGAGTGGTCCGTCTGCAAAACGCTCCGCCGAACTTTTCGCTAATCGCTACCTCTTCGGCTCCATCAGGTAAATAAATAAACTATAAACGAGTCTCATACCAACATTAAGGCAGCTAACAAGTTATACTCCGCTTAAAGCGGTAAGTCAGCTCAAATACAAACACAATGCTAACGTTAGCTCGTTTTTTTTTCTTAGACAAACGACCTGAAATGGCTTCACAGTGTTCACCAGTGACTGTCCAAGGTAAATACGTCAGTGTAACCGAGTGCCACAAAACAGTTACAGCATATGTTGTGAAAAGGTTGCATCCCTTTTCAGATGTGGATTCAATTCAACCATGGATTGCACTTACATTGCACTCAAATCCAACACTTATTAACATTCTTAATTCATTTAAAGTTCTCTGTGTCTTTTAAAATGTTTTAATGTCTCTAGTTTTCATTATTATATAATTTCTGTTTATGTTCTCTTTCATTCCATTATGAGTGAATGTCACAGTTTGAAGAATTATTGAATAGGTTAGTTAGGCAATAACAACAGAGCTAATAATTGTATACATTCTCAGTCTTAAAAATGATTTAATAATCTCTTTTTACTGATAATACTGATAAACCTGTTGTTTGTTTAGGAACTTCCTGCAGTCTGTCCAGAAAGTCTCCACTGGAGGAACTTTTTGCTGAGGAAGAGGCACAACATAATTTCACAGCTCCATGTCCATGAAGAAACAAATGGAGAGAGGGCTGCAGATACCAGGACATCCCACCAGCCGTTCTGTCTGAAGATCCTGCTGCGTGGTGGAACCAGGTTAGCCCATCAGTGGGAGCTCAGTAACATGACTGCAGCATCAGACACTGGACAATATTATATGTATAATAATAATAATACTGTATATGTTGGTGAGTCCTCCATGTTGGCTCTAATCTGCCCTGTGAGAAATTCATAGTAAGTAGTCATCCTGAAATAACTCTGGCTAACTACTGTAGCTTTTTTATAACATGGAGTTAAACTCAAAGCAGTCTCCTCAGATAAATAGTGTTACCATTATTTTTATATTAAAGTTTCTGTTAACTTATTATTTTTATATTAAAGTTTCTGTTAACTTATTATTTTTATATTTGATTGTTTCTGTTCAGTGCCCTGAGACAACTTGTGACTTGGAGCTATACAGTATAAATAAACTGAACTGAATTGAATTGAGGAGAGACATTTAATGTAATGTTTTGGCCTCTACATTCAGATAAAAATAAGCTGTAACGTGTAGTCACTGCCTAAAAGGTTGTTAGCAGCTGCTACAAACAAGCTTAGCGTCAGTGTGTTAATCTAATGTTAACCTGGATATTTTTAAAAGGAGAGACATTTAATGTCCATTGTTTGCGAATGAATAGCATACATTAATTCACGGTGTCACTCAAATATTAGGGACTTGACTTGGACTTGAGATCAATGACTTGAGACTTGACTTGGACTTGAGATCAGAGACTTGAGACTTGACTTGGACTTGAGATCAGAGACTTGACTTGGACTTGCAAAAAATGACTTGTGAGCATCTCTGCCACAAACAATACGTCACATAGTTGCGCAATACCCGTCCCCTCGTTTCCGCGTCACATAGGGACTCTCCCCCTCTCTTCTCCCCCGACTCTCCCTGATCAACCAATCAGGGAGAGTTGAACGGCGTTTGAACGGCGAAATCTTCAGCATGTTGGAGGCGTGCTTTGGAGGCTGACGCGGGTTCACGTGCACGGAAAAACGCTTTCCAGCACGCTCAACACGCACGTGACGCCCGACGCCAAGACGCGCCTGGAGGCGCATCCCCCATTGACTTTGCATGTAAACTGGACGCTCCTGCAGTTGAAACGCTATTAGGTGTGGACGTACCATTAGTTCATGCACAATGAGAAATTAGGAAACTTATTTAACCACATACTTTCAAAAGGTGGTATTTCACTAGACGCATAGACGTTTAGAGACTAGCTGGAGACTCGAAATTGTGAGAGAAAAGGCAAACTTTCTGTTTAGTCGGACAATTACGGTAAGCAGCGATCCATGCGGTTTTATTTTTGTGGCCATTTTAGAAAGTTTAGAGACATTCTGGCCCCCTCATGAATGCCACTCTCCAACTTGTTGCCAACAGTCGCAGCCCAGTGAGATACTAGCTCAATAAACAGATTGTGTTTGCATGCCAAAGCGGATCCAGTACCTGGAAGTGTGGACTGGACACACACTTTGCCAGCTGTCTGAAAAGAGGCTCCTGGACTTTCACAAACTCCGAGGGCTCGATGACGTCCAAGATTTCTTCCAGCTCGTTGAGGAACATCACCTCCTTGGGACTGTGAGTCTTTGGCCAGTACTTTAGCAGAGCCATCACCACCTGTTGGGAGAAAAAAATTATTGTTGATAACCAATCAAGGAGCATTACGCAACAAACTTCGGGAGGAGAAGGCAACAAACCGGCTCAGTTAGAGTGCTGTCCTTTTCCAAAAACTGCACCACGCAGTAGGCCAGCTGCAAAACACCAAAGAGAACTCGTTTAAGACCGTCATACCCAAAGCAAACTATAGGAAACACTGGAGTGAATACAAAATGTTTAGAGATAAAGTTTCAGTTCAGACTCAACTAAAGAGTCAGTTTACTGGTTTGAACAGAAACATTCAAATACAGTAGAGTAATAAATATTACGCTAACTGATAAACTACTCTCACACTAGGACTAAGCCCCTCCATTTGCAACTGGGTCTTGGATTTCTTAATCGACAGATCACAGTCTGAGGATCCACTACTCCTCCTCCACCATAACCCTCAGCACTGGCTCTCCTCAGGGCTGTGTGCTGAGCCCCCTCCTGTTCACTATGCTCACGTATTATTGTGCAGCTACCCATCCAGGCTGTCATATTGTAAAGTTTGCAGATGATACAGCGGTGGTGGGATGCATCACAAACAATGATGAGTCCAGCTACAGGCAGGAGGTGGAATCTGTCCTCATCTCCTTCTACAGGTGTGCAGTGGAGAGCATCCTGTGCTCCAGCATCAACGTGTGGCTTGGAGGCTGCACAGAAGTCTTTTGGAGTCATGCCTGGTACCCACTGCCCCGATTTCGGGCGGCTGAAGCGGCCGGTTTACATTCAAAGTCTATGAGGAGACGCGTGGAGTCACGGCGACCACGGAAGCGGCGCGATTCGAGTGATCGAAGCGGCGCGGCGGCAGCCGAAGTTCCCTTCGCGGGCACGCGCGCGTCCAAAGCAACCTAGCCGTCGAGCCGCCGACGTCCCAAATGTTGATCTCTGGAGGCTCGACGCATCCGGCAAACAGTCGGGAGAGCCTCTGCTATCTGATTACACAACCACAACGGGACTTTTTGTGGACTTTTTAAACTTACCGGATCGACCCTCCATGAATTGGAACCAAACTCCGGTAATAAACGTGGCATTTTTACAGTTGCTGCTGACAGGCTGCTGTTCTCTCCAGTGTAGATCACCCCAAACATAAAAAAACGTTTTAATCTCATCAAAGACCGTCCGAGGTGCAGTTAACACAACAACTGAACCCGGAAGACGAGCTAGAGACCCCTCCCTCTGCCACCCCCTAGTGCGCGTCATCAGACGGTCTTCAGTGGCAGTGGGACCCTGACAAGCGGCCAAACGGGGACGGCAGGCGCGTTTCGAGTTGTGCAGTGGGGACCAGGCATTAGTCTCCTCACCATCACAGACATTTACACCTCCAGATGCAGGAAGAGCCACCTGCATCATGAAGGACCCCACTCACCCAGCACACACACTTTTTGCCACACTCCCCTCAGGAGGAGGTTGAGGAGCATTAAGTGTAGAACCACTAGACTGAGGAACAGCTTCTACCCTGAGGCTGTTAGACTCATGCATATCTAACCAGGATAATTACTGTGATGACACTTGAAAAACAATCAACTCAAATTTAGATTTTCTTTTTCTTCACTGCGAGTTAGGAAACATACCTGTGGATGGTAGACACTGAGTGATTTGACTTTGTGCAGAGGCAATAAAACCTTTAACAGGAAAATCTTGTGCTCCTCTTTCAGCGGTAGGGCGAATCCATTGATTATACTAAACACAGAAAAGCACTCAAACTCAGAACATTTGACCACTAAGTAAAATACGGTTGTTAAAATTATGGTGGTAAATTCATAATTTTAGATTATATCAAGAAGAAATAGAGTGGTACTACCTTAACTGTGCTACTCACCTTCCAAGTATTTCCAGTAGTTCAGCTATACCATTATGGTGCTCAGTTTCATAAATAAACCTGAAAAAACAAGAACAGTCTTCCTTAATGTGAACAAAGTCCGTATCAGCAGATGATTTGTGTTCGACTCGATGTAGGTGTGTAAACATGAGTGACGTGATGACCAGCACTGACCTATAGAAAATGTTATTGATCTGTTTTCGGATGTACGCCCTCAGCCCCAGAAACTTCCCATAGATCCTGTGCAGAGTCGTTTTCAGGAAGTCTCTCTCTCTGGGATCTTCACTGTCAAATAGGTCTAGTAGCTGCGACACGTGCAAAAATACAACAGAACGACCGGGAACATCAAGTCTCACAGTTTAACTTTTCACCTGTTCATCAGACGACAGCTGTTTATACTTTACCTGCATAACAAATTTCTGGTCAATGTATTTCTTTGCTATATTAGGCTGGAAGTCAGGCGATTCTAAAAACCTAAGGAAAAATTCATAGACGAGCTGCAAAAGGGAAAAGAGATAAAACAGAGTACACGTCAGGAGGGATTTAAAAGTTAGAGCTGACACAAAGATGAGGTTTTACACTCAAACGATGGCTGAAACTGTAAAGAGCAGTTTTGGACTAGGCATGGTGTCACAGAGAGGTTCAGACACCAACCTGGAGGTGAGGCCACGCAGCTTCAAGTGTTGGCTCGTCCTCTTCAGGATCAAACTCTGCTCCCGTCGGGTTGGACGATGGAGGCAATGTCCTAAACATATTTACAGCAAACTGAAAGAAGAAGAAAAAATATTTAAATGACAGCTACACAGGATTCTTCCCTTTTTTTATTTTCAGCAGAGATCTGTTTATTGTTCAATAGAATGTTTATGAAGCAGTGACTCTATTGTGAGCCATTTTTATACCGTACATTTTTTCAGTGCGGTTCTCGTCCTTCAGTTTTTAAACTATTTCAACAAATCATAAATCAAAACATTCAGCTCGTTCAGGACAACCCTGCTATGACTTTTGGTTTTGGTGCAACTTTAGCTTTTTGAAATATTTAGCCTTTTCTGCCATTTTTTCCTCATAGGAAATTAATTGAGCTCATTTAACATCCTTCAAGTCTTTATAACCTTTTACGGCTCCTTTCACATTTTGTTCTGCTTCAGCTTCTTTCAGCTTCCTTGTGCAAAAAAAAATAAAAATTCAGCTACTTTCAGCTGTTTTGTGCTCCTTACAAGTTTTTTTTTCTGTTAACTTTAACATTTTTGTGCTTCCTCTAACTTCAAGGATTTTTTATTGTCATACCAGCTACAATTTGCGTGTTTATGGTACAAAATTAGAACTCGGGTACCCCATCAAGAAGCCTAACCATTAACAAATAAATAAATAAATAAATACAAAAGAGTATAAATATATACAGGTATACATAAATATACACACACACATATACATGTGTGTGTGTACGTGCATAAATAAATAAATTTTTTAAAAGTAAGATGAGGCTGAATTAAGTGCAGCTTAAGCCTTAATTTCAGCTTGTTCTGTTCCTTTCAGCTTATTTCAGCAATTTTCAGCTTTTTCTACCATTTCAGCTACTGGTACTATTTAGCTGTTTTTATGCTAATTTAAGCATTTTCAGCTAATTCCACATTTTTCACACATTTAAACTTTTTTCAGCCTGATTCAGCCAAAATTTTAAATGTGCTCTCTCCACTTCCGTTTTGTAATTTCAGCGTTTTTCTGCCTTTTTAGCTACTTTTCAGCTGTTTTAGCTAATTTCAGCTTTATTCAGATGATTTCCACTTTTTGTGCTCATTTCTGATTCTTTCAGCCCAATTGGGTAAACGTGTTCTTTCTGCTTTCTTCTACTAATTTAATCTTGTTTCACCTTTTCAGCTACATTTCAGCATTTTTTAAGCCAATATCAGTTGTTTTTCAGCAAGTTCTTCCACAACAAGCATTAACACTGCATTTTCGCTGGGAATGGAATTGTTCTAGTCAAAGTCAAAGTCAACTTTATTGTCAAAACTGCATTATGTACAGGACATACACAGGATTGAAATAGCATTTCTCTCTGTCCCTCGGTGCAACAGTAAACATTTAAACACTAAAACATTTAAAGGAGACCACAGATAGGTTTTTAAAATTTTTAAAATTTTTATGGTATGTCTGTGGGGTTACCAGACAGTGTTCATTCAATTTAATACACAAAATAATTCTTAGATAATCAATTATACCCTTTTTAATTCTGCCATTTTTAACTTTCGTTTTGAACGACTGGTTTATGATAATGAGATCTCGTGGCCACGCCCTTCAAAGATCTGTTTACATTAACTCCGCCCTCCAAAGGCAGACGAGGATGTCTGAACTCGCGTTACTGCCACCCAGAGCCCTGTATAGCTGAGCTGAACTGGACCGCGACGTATTTATTGTGGGACAGATCAGACGTGTACAAGTTGTCGTGTCATTTTTAATTTTTCCTCTGTAATAAATGTACAACTCCCCTGACGTCTCCCTCCTTCCCCCTGTGCGCGCGCGCTGGAGGAAGCGGATGTCACTCGCAGCTGACACACACACACAGCGGGGCTGTCTCCCTCGATCAGCGCGCGCGCGCACACACACACACACATACAGGTTTGTTCATGTGGTTTAGCGGTACATAGTCTGGCCTGCTATGACACATAAACCAACACACACACACACACACACATACTGCAAAATGCTGCATCACTGTTCATTCAAGACTCCCATCTGAAAACTATGCCATTATCTGGGCCAGGAGGGTTCGAGAATCTTCGCAACGCTCACGTTAGCTGGCTAGACTCTGTGACATTTTTAGCCATTGTGCTGACATGAAATAAGGAAAAACAACCGTCACCTCTTTTATACTGAAGTGGGTGGAGCATCACCAGGGGTTGCTAGGTGACGTGGCGGGACAAAGGTTGGGGTGGGTTGTGGCTGTGGGTTGTGGCTGTGGTTGGAAGTGAAAACGAAGTGTTTCTATCAAAGATAAATAAATATACTTAGAGTAAATAAACCACTGGGTGCATTTTTTGGCCCTAGAACTGTTTTTTATGAAGTACATACCCAAAGTTGAGTAAAAAAAACATTAAAAAGTGAATTTTGAATATGTGGTCCCCTTTAATAAACATAAGCATAAAATGAAATAATAAAAGTGTAATACTGTCCTGAGTTTTTGCATAGTAGTTTTTGCATAGTAGTAGTATGAAAGTATGAAAAGTTACACCAACACTAAAACACTAAACATTTAATAAACATAAGCATAAAATGAAATAACAAAAGTGTAATACTGTCCTGAGTTTTTTGCATAGTAGTATAAAAGTGTAAAAAGTATATCTATAAAATAAAATGAAAGTTCTGGCATTGACATTTGTAATAGAGTGACAAAGCAGCATATGAAGTTTATGTACACAGTATATGTATGAGGTAGTTGATATTGGTATAGAGGTAAAGTGGCATATGCAATAAGGCTAGTAAAAAATATATATATATATATATATATATATATATATATATATATCAGCAGTAGTGTAGATATAAAAAGTAGTGTAAATGTAAACAGTAGTAATAAATGTAAACAGTAGTAATGAATGTAAACAGTAGTAATAAATGTAAACAGTGAATGTAAACAGTAGTATGACTATAGGCAGTAATGTAATACAAACATTAGTGCAAATATAAGAAGTAGTGCAAACTGAATGAGCACATGACCGTGAGTTGAGTGAATAACCCGTTTTGATGACACAGAGTCCAGTGTTAAAGTCTTTGTGTTGTGTGGTAATGTGTGAAAGTTTTTAGTGTTAATGCAGTACAAGTGGGAGGGAGGGCAGAGCAGGTAGAGAGTTAAGCATCCTGACTGCCTGATGAACAGAGCTGTCATTTAGTCTGCTGGTTCAAGCCTGGAGACTTCTCAGTCTCCTCCCTGATGGCAGCAGGCTGAAGCAGCTGTGTAGTGGGTGTGTGGGATCACCTGCCATGAGAGGGCTTTTTGGGTGAGGTGGTTGCTGTGTAAGTCCTGTAGTGAGGGGAAGGAGGTGCCGACAATCTTCTCAGCTGCTCTCACGATGCGCTGGAGGCTCTTGCGGCAGGATGCAGTACATGCACCAAACCACACAGTGATGCAGCTGGTCAGGACACTTTCTATGGCACCCCTGTAGAAGGTGCACATGATGGGGGTTGAAGCTCCAGCCCTTTTCAGCTTGCGGAGAAAGTAGAGACGCTGGTGAGCCTTCTTGGCCAGTGATGCAGTGTTCCTGCTCCAGGACAGGTCCTCTGAGACATGCACTCCCAGGAACTTGGTGCTGTCTACTCTCTCCACTGCGGTGCTGTTGATGGTCAGAGGGGCATGTTGGGCATCCCTCTTCCTGAAGTCCACAACAATCTCCTTTGTCTTCTCCACGTTGAGAGTGAGATTGTTGTGTCCGCACCACAAGGCCAGGCGGCTCACCTCGTTCCTGTAGTCCGTCTCATCGTTGTTGCTGATGAGACCCACCACTGTTGTGTCGTCCGCAAACTTGATGAAGTGGTTGGAGCTGTATGATGGTGTGCAGTCGTGTGTTAGCAGGGTGAATAGAAGGGGGCTCAGCACACATCCTTGTGGGGCTCCTGTATTCAATGTGATGGTGCTGGATGTGTTATTCCCGACCCGTACTGCCTGTGGTCTCCCGGTCAGGAAGTCTAGCAGCCAGTTACACATTGAGGTGTTCAGCCCCAGACTGTCCAGTTTAAGGATGAGCTGTTGGGGGATGATGGTGTTGAATGCCGAGCTGAAGTCGATGAACAGCATTCTGACATAGGAGTCTTTCGTGTCCAGATGTGTGAGAGCTGTGTGGAGGGCAGAGGAGATGGCATCGTCGGTTGAGCGATTAGGCCGATATGCAAATTGGAAGGGATCCAGGGAGGCAGTGAGGACAGATTTGATGTTTTTCAAGACTAGCCGTTCAAAGCACTTCATCAGGACTTTTTCAGCAAGTTCTTCCACAACAAGCATTAACACTGCATTTTCGCTGGGAATGGAATTGTTCTAGTTACACTGAATTCAGTAGATCACACAGTAGGTACTGGTAATAGAATTTTTTTTTAAAAAGGACTTGACCTGAATATTTTGCTTTCTGTTCAGGTTAAAGTTAAACTTTGTCCTTACTACGGGCTTCCAAAGGTTGATCCCTCAATTATTCAAGAGTCTTGTGTTTCTGGAGCCTCAGTGTCAACTGACTCCCCCCCGGGCTGCTGCTTTCTGCCAGGCAGATCACAGGACAGTTCAGGTGGCCGACTAAAACACTAAAAGCCTTGTTTAAAAAAGGATAAAAAGGTAAGAGACTGATGTGGGCTGCACAGACTTCAGTCCATTCACTTTTTATGAAAATAACCAAGCATCAAGTCAAAACTATAAATGGAAAAGCCATTAAAGCAACATGTTGGGTCGGTGTGAGTGAGGTGTTGAGAACATTGATAAAATGTCATTCCTTGCACTGGTGCACACTAATGATGATGGTGAGAGAAAGTAGATGGCTTCTTTTTTACAATACTGTTCGATATTAATTCTTTATTGAAAAAAGTTAATTTCAATTAATCGAATGCTTCTGAATGAACTTCAAAACGGGAAAAAAATTAGAGCTCTTGAAGGAATGCATTTCACAATCTGCATTTTAAGCAAGAATATTAAATTACTAAATCTCATGGTATTGCAAGATCTCAGAGTATGAGAATGACTTTGAGTGACAAAAACGTCAAATTTTAGCACAATATCTGCAAAACTGACCAAGTTGCAACTGTATGTGTGTGTGTGTATCTATATACTGTAGGTATATATATAGTACATATATATATAGTACATATATAGTACATATATATATATAGTACATATATATATATAGTACATATATATATATAGTACATATATATATATATATAGTACATATATATATATATATATATATATATATATATATTAGGGGTTGAACGAGTACATAATTTTTAACCTCGACATTAACATAAAAAAACTCGAACGACGCTCGAGTAGCCGATGACGTCACAGTGTCTTACGATGCAAAATAAATAAATAAATATAAATGCCTAAAAACGTCTTTACAAAAAGAAAAAAAAGACCAACAAAGCATTGGGAGCATTTATTATGCTCCTATCATTTATCATACTGCACATAAGTCACAGGAAAAACAAAACTATTAGTTATATTAATAATATTAAAAGTGAAAGTATAAAGCGATGAAAACCGAAACTTAAAAACAAATGGGGCCACAGCCACACCGTACCACCGCCTGCAGCTGTGCAATTTAGGTTTACTTTTAGAGATTGTGTTTATAGATTGTTGGTAGCTCTAGAGAGATGAATATTTGTTTTTTTTTGTTTGTGAAACGAGAGAAAGGAAGCCGTTTCGGCCGTGTTATAATATGGGACCTGCATTGCAACACTGCCCTCTGCTGTCACAATCTACTACAAAGAAAGTCAACACGAAGTAGCGCATTTTATAAAATTATAAACTGTTTTACCTTTTTGACAAGACGGCCTGCTCCATTAACATCCGTGCGCACACAGGAATCCATTTTGTAGCGTCTACTAAAAGCTAAAAGCTGCCCCGCGCGCTGTGAAATGTGAAATGTGACGTCACTACGGGTACCCGAGTTGGACAAAAAAGCCTCGATAGAAGTCAAAGCACTCGAGCTGTCGAAAACTCGGGTACTCTGTTAATGCACTAATATACATATATACATATATATATACATATATACATATATACATACATATATACATATATATACATACATATATACATATATATATATATATACATATATACATACATATATACATATATATATATATATACATATATATATATATATGTAACAAATTCATATATATATGTATCATTTCACAATTACGTTCATTTATTAAGGAAAAGTTCAGCTCAGACATATATTTGCTATAATTTTTATCAAACAAATACAATAATAACAAATACAATAATAATAATACAATAATACAATAATACAATAATAACAAATACAATAATAATAATAATAACACATCTAGCACCATCACATTGAACACAGGGGCCCCACAAGGATGTGTGCTGAGCCCCCTTCTATTCACCCTGCTAACACACGACTGCACACCATCATACAGCTCCAACCACTTCATCAAGTTTGCGGACGACACAACAGTGGTAGGTCTCATCAGCAACAACGATGAGACGGACTACAGGAACGAGGTGAGCCGCCTGGCCTTGTGGTGCGGACACAACAATCTCACTCTCAACGTGGAGAAGACAAAGGAGATTGTTGTGGACTTCAGGAAGAGGGATGCCCAACATGCCCCTCTGACCATCAACAGCACCGCAGTGGAGAGAGTGGACAGCACCAAGTTCCTGGGAGTGCACGTCTCAAAGGACCTGTCCTGGAGCAGGAACACTGCAGCACTGGCAAAGAAGGCTCACCAGCGTCTCTACTTTCTCCGCAAGCTGAAAAGGGCTGGAGCTTCAACCCCCATCATGAGCACCTTCTACAGAGGTGCCATAGAAAGTGTCCTGACCAGCTGCATCACTGTGTGGTTTGGTGCATGTACTGCATCCTGCCGCAAGAGCCTCCAGCGCATTGTGAGAGCAGCTGAGAAGATCGTGGGCACCTCCTTGCCCTCACTGCAGGACTTACACAGCAAACGCCTCACTCGGAAAGCCCACCGCATGGCAGGTGATCCCACACACCCACTACACAGCTGCTTCAGACTACTGCCATCAGGGAGGAGACTGAGGAGTCTCCAGGCTCGAACCAGCAGACTGAGAGACAGCTCTGTTCATCAGGCAGTCAGAATGCTAAACACTCTGCCTGCTCTGCCCCCCCTCCCATTTGAACTGCCTTAACACTAAAACTTTCTCACACATTATCACTCAACACAAAGTTTTTCACTAAACTCTCGGTCATGTGCTCATACAGTTTGCACTAATTCTCATACTTGCACTAATGTCTGTATTACATCACTGCCTATAATCATAATACTGTTTACATTCTCTGTTTACATTTATTAATACTGTTTACTTTTATTACTACTGCTTACATGTAATTACTACTGTTTACATTTATTTACACTACTCTAATATCTACACCACTGCTGGTACATATACAGTGTGCTCTGAACGGTCTTATTTAGGGATGCCCAATGTGCCTTACTGCATATGCCACTTTTTGCCTCTATAACAACATCAACTACTACCTCATACATATACTGTGTACATTGACTCATACGCTGCTTTGCCACTTTGCAAATGTCAATGCTAGAAACCTTTAGTTTATTTTAGTTATACTTTTTATACTCTTTTTTTATACTAGTATGCAAAAACTCAGGACAGTATTATGTTCATTAAATGTTTAATGTTTTAGTTTTAGAGTTGGTGTAAATTTTCATACTCTTATACCACTATGCAAAAAACTCAGGACAGTGTTAGTTTTACTATTTTATGCTTATGTCTATTATTATATGTTTCAGTGTTTCAATGTTTAGATGTTTACTGTTGCACCGAGGGACTGAGAGAAACGCAATTTCGGTCCTGTGTATGTCCTGTACAGTACATATTGCAGATCTGACAATAAAGTTGACTTTGACTTTTTTGAATAATTGTTTTTAAGTGTTAATCTTCTTAAAAGCCTTGCTGTGCGCTCCTGTGGCAGACATTTGCAGCAGAGCTAAACGTAGGTGCGACCTATACACCAGTGCGACCTATCTAGGGATTTTTCCAATCTATTGGTGATAATTGGACAATGCGACCTATACTCAGGTGCGACCTATACACAAGAAAATACATGTACTGTATTTGTTTATTTTTAGCTGTGTTTTTGGAGCATGTTTGCACTAAAAAAGGATTGGTTCTCAATCGCATTGTACTTGTGCATAATGACAATAAAGGCATTCTGATTCTGGAAAATGTAAAAATATCAATGAATGTTTAAAATCATTAGATGTTTTTAGTTTTATGTCACTCCTATTGGCCTGAAAAGTCTCCTGCAACAAACTTAAAGTGGTCCACGGGCCACCAGTAGATGATCATGGTAAGTTTTGCGGCTCTGGACATTTTTAATTTAGAGTGCGAAGGGGCAGAAATGGCTCTTTGGACCCTAAAGGTTGCAAAGCCCTAGTTTAGGGCCACAACTTTTTTTTTTTTTGGACCCACATCCCCTTTTGTAATTATGAAACATTCTCTTTACTTAAATAATAACAATAACAACAATAATAATAATAATAATAATAATGTAATAATAATGTAATAATAAAAATTTAAACACAATATATTAA
The DNA here is from genome assembly GCA_038048925.1 of Garcialebias charrua. Lineage (NCBI taxonomy): Eukaryota > Metazoa > Chordata > Actinopteri > Cyprinodontiformes > Rivulidae > Garcialebias > Garcialebias charrua. The sequence goes on from JBBPBX010006350.1 coordinate 65,976, forward strand.
CTATTTGGTGTTGATTTTTGTTTTTTTTCCACACAGATCTTATCATGTTGCCATATGCTCAAATACATATTTCCCCCCACATGCTTAGTTTGAATTAATTATTCCAAGCTCCATGAAAAGTGTAACGTCACACTATTATTGACCGTGTCTCACAGCCTATTTGTGAATTGAGCATGTGTGTCAGTATGAATTTTGTATCGAGGCCACAATCCCACATCCCTATACAGTATTTGGTGTCTGTTTTCTTTGTGTGTGAAATATATATATTGCTGTTACATCCACCATGAACACAACACATTAAGGAGGAAATGGGACACAAATTTAGAGGTTCAAACATTTAATTTATTAAAAAGGCTGCTGTTGCTTCCTGAAAAAAAAGAGCAGATTATCATGAACCCCTAATTCCCATGTCTACCCAAGAAACACAAAAACCCACATTATTGACTTAAAGGAGGACCTGGTGAGCCGGGCAAACCTGACAAAAAGCTACAGCAGCAGGCCAAGCCTATACAGGGCCGTCGAAGCCGCTGCTGATACCAGACTAAAGGTAAAAAAAAAAACACCTATTACAAAAGAAGGTGCGAAAACAGTCCCATGAGGACAAAATCACTACCAAAAAAAAAAAAAAAAACATAAAAAGTTAATAAAAATTACCTGTGGTGGCTGATGTCACTGGCTGCAGGCCACAACTCCAGGATAAAAAAAGTCTTCAGAATAAAAAACAAAACAAAAAAAAAAACGCTTCAGAATAAAACAAGGAAAAAAAGTCTTCAGAATAAAACTAGGGAAAAAAATGTCCCAACCAGAGGAGTCCGAAAACAGCACATCTGTGAGAGGCAGCTCAAAAGTGTGGGAACCAGAGAGGAGCAAAAATAAATAAATAAGTAAATAAATAAATAAAGTGGGAAAGGGGAAAGGGAAAAGAGCTCCCTGGGACCAGCCTCTTAAATAGGTGGGGCAGAAAAGCCCAAAACAATTAAAGGCTAATCAGCCAACCCAAAACTCAAGACGTCCCAAGGACAAAATAATAAGGCCAATGTGCCCCAGGCACATAACATGTAGAAGTCAGAGTCAGAGTACTTTTTATTAACATTGCACAAGTTTTCACCAGTACAGCGTGAATATGTACGCACAGTCATCCGGAAGGGGGCGAGTGTGTGAAGCTGCTGCTTATCAGACCACATGAGACATCATATCACATTATGTTCTTCAGCGCGGCCTCTCCCATCCGTATCGGGATGAAGGTCAAAGGTGTGAAAACAAGGAAAGAACCATGAGGGTCACAGCGTTGGTATTAAAAAAGATGTATCACATTTTGTCTTTCAAGACACCATATGAGACAGAAAAAACTATACCAGAAGCACATTTAAGACAATCACATGTTGCATTTTGAGACTGAGGCAGTGAGACTTCTGTCCATGAGACATTCCAGATAGCAAACAGTTCTGAGGTGAAACCAGCCGGCCTCCGATAACGCTCATAAAAAAGTTCTCCGGGGGGGGGAGGGTAGCGATAGTGCAGCTGTTTGCCTCAGAAAACACGTCTCAGGAGAAATTTGACATCCAACCTTTTTCCAAGGCTGTTTAGGGTAAAGTCAGATAAGGATTACAAATATTTTTCACTTCAGGCAGACAGTATAATTCCTTCAGCCTTGAGTCTTGCTGGGCAACTCTGATATGGTCCAATTCTGGAATTTTTCCTCTGATCCAGCTATGACCCTTAGATGTTGACCACCAACGTCCAGAGTCCCAATCCGAGCAGATGATCTGCGATCCTCAGATCGTGTTCACCTTCCGGATTAGCTCGTAAACAGCTGATTTCCGAGGTCACGGCGCAGATCAGATCGGGTGCTCCAACATTAGGTCCTGCTGAAACTCTCCCTCATTTGCCGATAGGCCAGTGCTCCACAAAACGCCAAAAAAGCAAAGCGCCGCCATCGTAATCCAATTTAATCCAGATTCTTCACATTCCCTCAGAGCACACAGAGAGCGAGACGTCACCATTCCATCAAATCCATGGCGTATCTCTCGTTTCGTCTGCGGGGATGGGCCGGCTCCCCCGTGCCTTGCCTTTTGTTGAAATCTTTCAGTAGAGTTGAATACCCATACCACCCAATTCATCTTAATCTTCGTTCGAGGTGCTTCATGAGAAGCTGCAGACAAGACAAAAAGCAGCGGCAGCAGGGGGGTGGGGGAAGGACGGGGGAGAGAGAGGAGAAAGGCGACTGCCTCCTTCAGAAGCCAGAACAGAAAGAAGTGGGAAAAGAAAAAAAAAACTTTCAACTGTTCCCTTTGACAGGCAAACATACATGAGAGAATTGGCAATGGTTTTACCCTTGATGCCCATCTGATGCAACCTGGGCTCAAATCTACAACCTCCGGACTGCAGAACCACTGCACTGACCCCTGAGGTACCACAAAAAAATACAATACTTACGCATAAAAAGAAGCAAAATCATTTAAAATCTACTGCAGAGTTTTGTCAGAGTGTGATGCTCCAGCGCTACTTTTTCCACAATTTGCTCTCATCATGATTTAAAATACAACAAATATAAACCTGTGATCCACTGTTTGGGTTTGTCTGACCTGTTTTGGAAGACCAGACAGATGGTAATCTATGTAACAGATCTATTGGATTTAAACAGAAGAGAGACTATGGAAGTCCCATGCACTCTGTTGAATAAGCATTGCCCCACTTGTTATGATTAATGACGATCTCCGACAACAAATATTTTAATAGCTCCATTCAGAGTGGCCCCCATACGGATAATACTACCTTCCCATTCCCCACCAGCAAACTACACATCATGCTTTTTATTATCTGGG
>JBBPBX010006351.1:5613-15944 GCA_038048925.1 Garcialebias charrua
TATACACTACGTCAGCTCACACAGTATGAAACACCAGAGAGAACAGATGAGTTTTTAGCAGGGATTTGAACATGTGAAGGGAGGAGGCCTGTCTAATGTTGAGGGGCAGGTTGTTCCAGAGTTTGGGGCCGGTTACTGAAAACGCTCGGTCTCCACGGAGCTTCAGTCGTGTTTTTGGGACCGCCAAGAGCATCTGATCAGATGATCTCAGGGCCCGCAGTGGAACATATGGTTCCAGCAGCTCAGAAAGGTAGAGGGGAGCGAGGCCATTTAGGCATTTGTAGGTCAACAACAGGATTTTAAAGTCGACTCTAGTTCGCACGGGGAGCCAGTGCAGGGAGGAGAGAACAGGTGTAATGTGCTCAAACCTACGTGTACTGGTTAAAAGCCGAGCTGCTGCATTTTGCACAAGCTGAAGGCGTGAGAAGGAGGCCTGACTGATCCCAGCATACAGTGCATTACAATAATCCAGGCGGGTTGTGATGAATGCATGGATTAGTGTCTCAAGATCAGGTCTGGACAGCACCGGCTTGAGCTTAGCTACCTGCCGCAGTTGGAAGAAGCTCTTCTGGAGAACGGAGCTGATTTGTTTATCGTCATTCTTAAACGGTCGTTCTTAATTAGCTAGTAGTTGAGCCAGGTCGCAAGCATAAGAAATTATATTTCTTTCTGAGCACCAGGCTTCGAAGATGCACCACTTTTGTGCGTATAGAGACTGTGTTGACCTGGCACGGGCATTTTGTATGGTTGTCACCACGTTCTCAGGCAGGCCCGAAGCCATCAGCCTGTCCTTTTCAGCTACCAGGCTGGAATTAATTCCAGATCCTGGCCTAAACAGCTGGGCTACGACTTCCTGTGTGAGTCTTTGAGGGTCAACCAGGTTGGGGAGTGGGCCTCCACGTTGATGTGTTAACAGACTTCCCTGATTGAGTCTCCTCGAAGACAGATGGAGTCTATTAATTTTATTAGATTGAGTCTGGACAGGAAAGCTACTGTTTCCCTCCAAAACCGGATTTATTGGATTGAGGGGTTGCTGCTTCTGTAAACGAGCAGATCTCCTGATTCCAATTGTTGTCCCACCCGGTGGGATACTGTTGTGTGGGAACAAGTTTGATGCAGCTTTGTGAGGAAAATCACGTGCTGCTCTTCTACCGCTCGAGCGTTGCGTGTCCTTCATGAATAATAAAGGAGCAGCAGCAACGTGTGAACGTGGGGATGGTCCTTTGTGACCGGCAGACTCAAGATAGTTTGTTGATAAGGAGCCCAGTTTCCTTTCAAAATCAGGAGGAAAATTCTGGTTCGACTCCGATCCTTTTACACGCACAGTAACATGATCACAGCCACTGCTTTGAGGGTGTGAAAATTGTGTCTGCCTTGGGGCATCCGACGTGCTCTCCTGTGGTGTGAACCTGTCACGTGTTCGTCTGGTTAGTGTATTAGCCGACCCCTTGCTCATAATGGAGCGGGGGCTGGGACACGTGCCCTTCCCCACCTGTCTCTGCGAAAGGTGTAGGGTCTGTTCACAGACGCCTCTGTACCTGTCTTCTGGATACAGGTCCAGAGGCACCCTGCTAGGGCTTATTGAATAGGCTGGCACCCCATGAGCCGTAAGGGAGGGGGATGTGGCCCCCTCATTTATGACGGCTGACAGGCCAGAGAGGCCCGTATTGTTGACATTATTTGTGTTGGTGTGTTTTTTTTTCTTCAATAAACAGGGATGTGCTGTTTTATGAGTTTTATTCGTGCTTACGTGCAACGACATACATGATTTGATGTCACTCACAGCAGGGAGAACATGGTTTGTGCATGCAACAGAGTTATCAGCCATTTGTACTTTGCTACAAATAAAGTCTGAACAAAGTGCGAACACTCCCGTTACCGCGTGGGCGGGAGGTTGTCTAAAATGTAAACGTGGGCCTGGTTCATCAGGCACATTTTTGACAAGTGTCCTGGTTCGCCGAGGAGGCCTTATGCCTGTTCGCTTGGCGTGGGACAAACCTATTTTTGCTCCATGCATGCTCGGAGCGAGGTTGGTTCGGCTGGGGTCTCTGCCGAGGCTCCTCCTCGTATGCTGTCCGTTTCTGCGGTGTCGCACGCGTCGTCGAGCGGTGCCGCGGCTGTGCAGGTCTGCCTCCAGCGGGCTCTCTGGGGGGGGGGGCGAAACTCCGACGAGGAATGCCCACCCTGAGGGCTTCAGCCTGCCTGCGCCTTTGGTCCAGCTTGGTTTGGATTCGCTCCAAAGTCTGGCCAAAAAGTCCCTCCGCTTCTATCGAGTGGTGGAGAAAAGGCACCTTTTGTCCCTCCGGTAAATCCGTCAATGTCATCCATTGGTGGCGGATCGCGATGACCACTTCCGCCATACCTCTACCCTGAGCCACAGCAGCTGTCCCCATCATACGGAGAACAAAGTCTGTAGCTCTGCGGGCTTCGTCCAGTAATTCGGCAGCAGCTTGCTTATCCGAGGTTTCCTGTAGTTGTTGGAGTATTTCTGCGAGGCAAGCCTGCATCATCGCGGACGCATTCATGGCGCGCGCCGCAAGTCCTTGAGCTCTGTAGCACTTCTCGAAAAGCAACGCTGAGGCTCTGCAAGCTTTGCTGGGGAGAGTCGGTTTTGTTCCTGATGACCTGGGAGCTAGGTGGGACGCCAGTGTTTCCTCAATCTGAGGTGCGTTGGCTATCCCACCTGATCCATGCCTTCCACGTCGAGGAATTGTGAGAGAGGAAGGAGCATGGGCGCTCGTGGCTGAGGCCAGGTGCGGGTCAGTTCCGTGAGGAAGTCTGGGAACACGGGCAGCCTTTGCCTCATTGCAACCTGCTGTTTTGAACAAAAATAGTTCCCCGCCAGCCTCGTGACCTGTTGGCGAGGTGGGGGTTCCGGCCAGGGGATGTTCAACGTGTCTGTTGCTCTATGGCACAGGTCGAACAGGGCCGGGATGGAGAAGTCTGTTTCAGGGAGCACAGGTATCGGGGTCCTGGGGAGGTCCTCTCCCGGATCCTCGATTTCGAGTTCTGGTTCCTCCGCTGAAAATTCGCCCGAGGCTGAGATGGAGCTCTCGTCTTCATTCATCATGCCTCTGGTGTCGAACTCGACTGTTAGGTCCACCATGGGAGCAAGCGGGTCAGGGCTGTCGCCCCATTCGACGCGCGTGCTGTCGTGTAGAGCCATGTGTTCGAGCTCTGGGGTCGGAGTGAGGGTCTCCGTGGTGTCCGGGGTCCTGTGGACCAGCTGAGCTTCCCATGGCCTTAGCCACGAGGTCCACCCGATTCCGTAGCACCGCATCCAGCATCTGGCTGCAGTGTGGGCAAGAATCGGGCGCGTCCAGAGCTTGTCTTGCATGAAATATACCCAGGCAGACTGGACAGGCCTCATGGGTGTCCGTCGCTACGAGGGAAAATCCATAGCCGCTGGGACAGATGCGCGAGGTTGGGCTCGCCATCCCGTTGGTTTTCCTTTGAAATTTTGTCTTTCGCTTTCCCTTCTCCGGAGGCATGTCCGAGATAAGGCGAGCGAGACCTTCCAGAATCCTTTTTCTTTGTTGTTCAAGTGTCTCCTCCGTCATGTCGCTTTCGCTGGCTAGCCCGCAAGCTATGTTAGCCGGGGTAGCGGTTGTGGCGTAATTATAACGCCGTTGAGCGAAGCAACCTGTAGAGAGAGGAGAGAAAAAAAACTTCGAGGTTATAGAAATGTGCTGGACTAGTTCCCTTTCAGTCATGTTCTCTCGGTGCAACATACTTGCTATGGGAATTGCACCCCCGGGCGATTACCTGAAGGAAAATACTCACGCCTTTACGGCTAGGGACGTCACCGCCGCGCCAGAGGCCCCGCCCTCTGGTTACTTAAGTGACGTGCGCCCCTCCATCTTCCTCTTTTTTGCCCTTCACCTCGCATAAAGCTGGGGTCTGCGATATTTGAACTCTCTGGGACTCTCTGGGACTTAGAAATATTTTCAGCGCAGAAAAGCATTCTGCTCCCTCCCCTCAGAGCTATATATGACTCTGAAGGGAGGGAGCACAGTCCGTGCTTCTGGTGAACTTGGGATCTGCTCCGCCCCCTGCTTCTGTCTGCTCAGAGCCGCTGCGATATTCTGTGTTTATGGAAATAAAACCTTCTAATAAAATATAATAAAACCATGGAGCGCTAGTCCTACAACACAAAATCCAGCAGACACCAGCAGAGGTTCACGAAGCAACGTTTGGACATGATTTAATTCGCTCGTGACTTCCTCTGTCAGCGCTGGTCTGGAATGTGTGGAATGCTCCACCTCCTCCTGTCTGCGCTGCGATATTCTGTGTTTATATGATAATATAACTGTTAAAAAAATTAATAAAACCACGAATCACTCATCCTACAACACAAAATCCAGCAGACACCAGCAGAGGTTCACGAAGCAACGTTTGGACATGATTTAATTCGCTCGTGACTTCCTCATGTCGCTGCGCTGCTGGTCTGGAATGTGTGGAATGCTCCACCTCCTCCTGTCTTTGCGCTGCGATATTCTGTGTTTATTTGATAATATAACTGTTAAAAATTTTTAATAAAACCACGAATCACTCATCCTACAACACAAAATCCAGCAGAAATCATCAGAGGTTCACAAAGCAACGTTGGACATGTTTTAATTCGCTCGTGAGTCGTGACAAATCCATTTCCTCATGTCTGTCAGTGAAGGATGAAGCGATCACTTGGCTTTTGGCAAAAAAACTAAATAAAAGTCCAGCTCTGGGATAAAGAAGGGATATTTAATACATTTTGTGTCACATAAAAAACAGTCCTGCATCGCTTTGCAATCCTTTTAATGAGAACGAGCTGCGGCTGGGACAGGTGGGGGCGTGGGTTGGGGCGTGACAAACAACTCTGTTTTTATTGGCTGTCAGTGTCCTGGTCACTCTTGTGTTTTCAGTGTTTTTATAAATGCTGATAGAGAAGCAAGGGGACAATAGATTTTTTCAGAGATTACTTGGTCTAACATCAGTTTGTCAGTAGATAGTGACTGAGTGAAGAAATATGTTAAAAATATATTGTTTGAAAAGTTACAGACTACATTACAATCTTACATACTATAGCTTTAAACCTGAACTACCTCTTCGCGGGACTTCTCTGGTGCCTTCATCGCTCATTCGATGAGCTCGCTCCTAACACAGAGCGCACAGAGAATTATTTCCTGCGTACTTCTGGACTAGCAAGCCTAATCCAGCATTTTTCCACCTAACCCCGACATTTTCTCTCCTCTCTCTACAGATTGCTTCGCGACGGCACTAACTACACCATAAAAAAAGGAGGCTGCCTCGCTACGTCAAGCTAGCGGGTTGGCCAGTGAAAGCAACACGTTGGAGGAGACATCTCAAGAAAAAAGAAGAAAAATTCTGGAAGGACTTGCTCGCCTCGTCTCGGACAGAATGGCTCCGGAGAAGGGGAAGTTGAAAGCATAACTTCCAAGGAAGACCACCGCGGCAGCGAGCCCCACCATACGCGCCTGCCCAAGCGGCTGTGGTTTTTATCTCGCGGTGACGGACACCCACGAGGCCTGTCCTGTCTGCCTGGGAATGCTTCATGCAAAAACTGCGCTGGACGCACCTGAATTTTGCCCACACTGCAGTATCATGATGGATGCGGTGCTACGGCATCGGGTCGACCTTGTCGCCAAAGCCATGGGGACCTTGGCCACGTCTGCGGACGCAGACATCAGGGAGCCTCTCACCCCCACACCGGAGTTGGAGAGTATGGCTTTACACAACAGCACGCGGGTCGAATGGGGTGATACCCCCAACGCGTTGGCCAACATGGAGGACCTGACTGTCGAATTCGACACCTGGGGTATGATGAACGACAACGAGTTATCCATCTCGGCCTCGGGTGACTTTTCAATGGAGGAGGCGGACGTAGAGGTGGAGGATCAGGGTGACGCACTCGCCCAGACCCCCCTACCCATGCTCCCGGACACAGACTCTTCCATCCCTGCTCTGTTTGAACTGTACCACAGAGCAACGGACAGACTACAAGTGCTTTGGCCCGAACCCCCTCCTCGCCAACAGGTTACGAGGCTAACGGGAAATTACTTTTATTCAAAGCAGCAGGTTGCCACGAGGCAGAGGATGCCTGTGTTCCCAGACTTTCTCACGGAACTAACACGCACCTGGATTCACTCACGAGCCCCTATGCTTCTTCCCCTCTCACAATTTCTCGACGTGGATGGAATGGACGAGGTGGGTTTAGCTAACGTGCCTCAAATAGAGGACACTCTGGCGTCTCACCTGGCCCCAAACTCTTCAGGAGCAAAACCAACTCTTCCCAGCAGGGCCTGCCGGGCCTCGGCGTCTCTCCTCGAGAAATGCTACAGGGCTCAAGGACTTGCGGCGCGCGCCATGAACGCGTCCGCGCTGATGCAAGCCTACCTGGCAGAAAAGCTGCAGCAGCTTCAAGTAGCAACGGACAAGCAGGCGGCTGCCGAATTGCTGGAGGAAGCCCGCAGAACAACTGACTTCGTGCTCCGAATGATGGGGACTGCTGTGGTTGCTCAGGGTAGAGGGATGGCGGAGGTGGTCATTGCGACCCGCCATCTCTAGATGACACTGACGGACTTACCCGAGAGACAAAAGGTGCCTTTTCTCCATCACTCGATACAGCCGGAAGGGCTGTTTGGAAAAGCTTTGGAACGGATTCAGACGAAACTGGACCAAAGACGCACACAGGCAGAGGCTCTCCGGGTGGGGATCCCCCGTAGAAGCTTCGCCTCCCCAAGAGAAAATGCAGGGGGAAGACCTGCCCAGCCCAGGCACCACTCGATGACGCGTGCCCCACCGCAAAAGCGAACAGCGTACGAGGAGGAGCCCAGGCAGAGACCCCCTTCGGGCCCGCCTAGCAAAAAGCACGCCTGGAACAAGAACAGGTTTGTCCCTCGCCAAATGTCCAAACACAGGGCCTCTTCGGCGAGTCGTGACGACAGACAGAAATGGGCCTGATGAACCAGGCTCGCGTTTTCATATTACACGGTCACCCGCCCACGTGGTAACAGGAATGATCCACCTAAACCCAGACTTTATTTGTAACACAGTACAAAAAGCTGGTTTGTTCTCAGCATGCACCAATCATGCCCTCTTTGCTGTGAGTGACTTAAAATCATATACGTCATGTCACGTAAGCACAAATAAAATCATGAAACAGCAATTTTCTGTTTTACTGACTCAAAAAAAAAACAAAAAAAACAACAACACACAACTTCTCCCATCAAAGCAGATCCTTCTGAACTGCATGCCGTCATAAAGGGAGGGTTTTATTCTCCCCCCTCCCTCACGGCCCACGGGGTGTTAGAATATTTAATAAGCCCCGGCAGACTGCCTCTGTTTCATCTGCGGTGAACAGACACAGTGGCGTCTGTAAACACCCTCCTTGCCCCTTACAGAGGTAGGTGAGGAGGGTCACGTGTTTAGGCTCTCGCCCCATTATCAATGGCGAGACAGCCAATACACCAAACAGACGGGCACATGACGTGGCAGTAGCTCAAGGAGCCGAGTCGAAAACGTCTCTCAACGGGGGGGTTGCTTCAGGCGCCTTCATGCAGCTTAAAGCTTCACACCTTCAAGGAAGCTGTGTTCAGCTGGCTGCAAACAAAAACAAGTCTGAACATAATCAGATTCCTCTTCCTGTTGTTCGAGGGGAACTGCACTCTTTATCACCAAGACTGAAAGGAACCCCCCACACATTTTTGTGTGGTGAATGCTCCTTTGTTATTAACGAGGGACACGCAAAACTCATGCAACAGTCAAGCAGCACGTGTCCTGCCTCTATGTGCTGATCCAAAACTGTCTTTAAAATTTATTCGGGATCCGGTGAGTTTGCCTGGCACCAGAGCTTCTTCGAAGCCAAGGGCCAAGGGTCGAGGCCACTCCACTAGAAGGACTGGAGTAAGGAGGTCTGCTCACCTACGTGGTCTGCAGTCCCATAATTTGGAGGAGGATAAGAATAATTCTCCTCCAAAACTGTCTAATGGAGATGACAGGTTGTACCCGTCCTCAATTATCCCTGAGTAGGACAACTCAGGGACAAGCGTCCTTCTCCCAAACTTGGTGGACAACCAGGGGCTGTTGGCCTCTGGTTCACCAGAGGAGGCGCTGTGGCCATCCAGGCCAAAAACTGCCAGAAGTCTCAGTCTGTCGGCTGAAACAAGCTGATGGCGACAGGCCTGCCCGAAAAACGTGGTATTAACCATACAAAAAGCTCGTGCAGGGTCAACACAATCTTTATACGCGCAAAAATTGAGATTTTCATTAATGAAAAGTGCGTTATAAATTGAATTCATTATTATTATTATTATTAAAAATGGCGTATCTTCGAGGCCTGGTGCTCAGAAAGAAATATTGTTTCTTATGCATTTAATCTGGTCCAAATCTTGACCTTCCTTCAGGATCTCTTGGAAAAGGGTCATTCTCATTCAACGATTAAAGTCTTCCTTTCAGCTATTTCTGCTTGTCATGAAGGCTAGGGAAACAGGACACCTGGAGCACACCCAATCATAATAAGATTTATGAAGGGTGTCCTTCGATCTAAACCACCCAGCAGGATCCTGACTCCTGGTTGGGACCTCGGTTTGGTTTTGGGGGCTCTATGCGACCCCCCATTTGAGCCATTGAGTGAGACTACGATATATATACTATCTTATAAAACGGCCTTACTCCTGGCACTTTGCGTGGCGAAACGCGTGGGTGACCCCCACGCATTATTTGTTCATCCAATGTGTACCAGATTTGCCCCAGATGGGTCAAAGGTCACACTGAGGCCTAATCCCGCATACACCCCTAAGGTCTGGACCCTGAACTATAGGAGTCTAGACTTTGATCTTTCCTCTTTTCCACCTGCCTCTGTCCTGAACCAGGATAAGGAAAGGCTACAGGCTCTCTGCCCAGTGAGGGCTTTACGCACCTACATGCAGAGAACAGCCGAATGGAGAAGAACAAACCAACTGTTTGTCTGCTTTGCAGCACCTGCTACCGGGAGAGCCCTATCAAAACAACGCCTCTCACACTGGGTGACTGAGGCCATTAAAAGGGCCTACAGTAGTAAAGGTCAGCAGGCACCCTCTGGAGTGCACGCTCACTCCACTAGGGGCCTTGCCACTTCCTGGTCATTGTTCAAGCGTATACCAGTTGCAGACATCTGCACTGTTGCAAATTGGAGTTCCTTGAATACTTTTGCAAGGCATTACAGTTTGGATGTTACTGCAGGCTGTTCTTTCTAACATTCAGTAGAAAGTAACCTTGGGATGCCTACTGATTAGAGGCAGACGTTCTCCTTAGCATGCATTTTACCGAGCATTTCAAGGGTGTGAATGGATTACGTTCCTATAGCAAGTATGTTGCACCGAGAGAACATGACTGAAAGGGAACTGAAAGTTATGCACCATAACTCGTGTTCCCTGAAGGAAGGGAACGAGGTGCAACATAACTGACCCTTTTCAATGCTGAAAGCTCAGTGAAGTGCACTCTTCAAGAGGAAGATGGAGGGGCGCACGCCGCTTAAGTAACCAGAGGGCGGGGCCTCTGGCGCGGCGGTGATGCCCCTAGCCGTAAAGGCGTGAGTATATTCCTTCAGGTAATCGCGCGGGGCGCAATTTCCATAGCAAGTATGTTGCACCTCGTTCCCTTCCTTCAGGGAACATGAATTATGGTGCATAACTTTCAGCTTTCGCTAGTCCAGCAGTATGCAGTGAAATATTCTCTGTGCGCTCTGTGCAGGGAGCGAGCTCACCTCAAGTTGAGCGATGGAGCAGCAGAGAATTCCCGCGAAGAGAGGTAGTTCAGGTTTTGCGAGGTGAAGGGCAAAAAGAGACAGTTGGAGGGGCGTCAGTCGCCTAAGTACCTAAAGGGCGGTACCTCTGGCACGGGGTGACGCCCCCTGCCGTAAAAGGCGTGAATGTATTCCTTCAGGTAATCGCGCGGGGGCGCAATTCCCATAGCAAGTATGTTGCACCGAGAGACCGAACTGAAAGGGAACTACATGTATAAAAAAACTGTGCCGTAGTGTACAGTCCAGGAACTTTAAAAAGGTGGAATCAGCACAGAAACAGTATAGAAAAGAAAATTATCTTACTTTGAATGAAGAGGAGGTAATCTGCTGGTCAAACCTGGATCAGAGGGAACTGCTTAACACTTGAGGAAGGGAAGCTGTTGAACCATGGATGATGGGGCATGTGAGTCCATGACGATTCAGGTACCGTATTTCTCTGCTGTAAAGCCGCATCTACACGGTAACTCGATGCAATGCTTTTCAACGGAGCTCGTTCGTAAAGTCGGAACGTCGTAAGTCGAGGCCGTCGTAAGTCCGGGACCACCTGTAT
>JBBPBX010006351.1:53900-68800 GCA_038048925.1 Garcialebias charrua
GTGTGTGTGTGTGTGTGTGCGTGCGTGTGTGCGTGCATGCGTGCGTGTGTGTGTTTGTGTAGTCCTCGACTTATGACGTTTCGGGGTTACGACACGCATCTCCATAAAATATATATATTTTTTATATATTTTTAATTTTTTTTATTTTTAAGCCGATCTACGCAGTTTCCGGCAGTTTCCGGTTTAGCTGCGGTAGCTCCGGAGGCTACAGCTTGCCTTGTACTCTCTAAAAAAGCTAAGTCTGGTCCTCTGGACATTCAAAAAACAAAACAAAACTTGTTGGACCAAGCTGGACAGGCAGCAGCTGTGGAAAAGTAGCTGTTTTATGGACGGCGGTTTTACAACGTAAACAAATGCAGAATCCGGAGGAGGGAGGGAGGAACGGAGGAAAGGCTTCACCAGCAGTCCAGAGTAGGAAATTAACTCTTTTTTCCCTTCATTATGGCTCTGAAATGTATGTGTTTTTTGATAATTATGTAGGGTACTGTGTTAGGATAGGCTAAGTGCTTGGTAAAATACAGTCTGTACGTATAAGGTGCAGTTTGGACGTATGTTTCGAGTTACGTCGAAATTCGAGTTACGACGGAGCGTAGGAACGGAACTCCGTCGTAACTCGAGGACTACCTGTATATATATATATATATATATATATATATATATATATATATATATATATATATATATATATATATATATATATATATACAGGAAACCCTCGAGGTACGACACCCGCGACCTACGGCAACTCAGACTTACGATTTTATCATATTTAATAAAAATATGATAAAAAAATATATATATATATTATTATTTTTTTTTTTGTGTTTAAATGTTATTAATTTCATGTGTACAGCACTTTGTTGCAGCTGTGGTTGTTTTAAATGGCTTTATAAATAAAGTATAATTATTAATATTATGTTTTTATTACAATTTTATCGTATTTACGCAACTTCCGGTCGTTTCCGGTCGCCATTTTACAATTGCCAAGTGCGGTCAATGGAGCTCCACCATAGAGGCTCCTGTCAGCTGGCTCTAGAGGACCGTGTGTCCGATCAGGGTTGCCTCATACGGATAAATTAGCTGGAAACACTCGGTCAACTCTGTGGACGTCTCAGGCCCGGAGGAGAAGTTGCAGATCGCCTCGCGATCGCTCCCACAACACCGCCCGACATGCTAACGACAGCAGCTAAACAGAGCAGCTAACGCAGGCGAAGACACCGAGCCGACATGCAGCGGAGGGGCCATCTGCGGCCGGGAGCTCGCCGCAAATGTCCACTTGGCAGCCTAAGATGTCGGGGGACACCGAGCTAACGCAGAGATACAAAGCTGACAGCCTTTTTGAATGAACTGACATCCCAGACAGCAAAAGTTATGTGGGCCGGATCTGGGCCAAATGTATGAAAACATTTGGCCCGCATTTGTAAAATGGATCCGGCCCGGTGTCTTTTTGTCCAACGGGCCAAAACTGGCCCAGATGTGGATTGCGGATCTGGATTGGATCTGGGCCGGAGGTGGGCCAGAAGTGCTACAAAACTACTGCATTCGGCCCAAATGTGGCCCAGATACGGAATCCTTGTTTAGTTTTTAGGCAAATTTGGCCCAGATGCGGCCCAGATGCGGCATCCTCATTTCATTTTTAGGCGGATTTGGCCCAGGTCCGGCCCAGTAGAGTAAGTCGAATCTCAAAACGCGGCCCAGATCTGGTTCAAACCCGCAATACAGATATGTACAACAGGTCTAAATAGAGCACACACAAAATATCCACATAAGTTGTTGCTTAAAAACTGTTTATTCATGAGCAAAACAAATTCAAAAATGTTAAAAAGTTAAAATTGATAACAATGATAACATAACAACCTTAATAATAAAAGAAACTACAATTACCAGAGGTATGCATCATAAATACCATGATCTGCTTCTGTATGACAGTTTCAGTGTCTTTCAGTCATTTTAAGAGTCAGTCACAGCAGAGGAAAGCGACGTCCTCACTCATCTGTGATGAATCTCCAAATGCAGGACTGTCTGTGGCAGAGATTCACCTTAGCACTTTGTGGAAGATGTGAGGTTTCAAAGTCAACTTTTATTGTCAGAACTGCAATATGTACAGGACATAAACAGGATTGAAATTGCATTTCTCTCTCAGTCCCTCGGTGCAAAAGTAACCATTTAAACACTAAAACACAAACATTTAATAAACATAAAATAGTAAAAGTGTAACACTGTCCTTACAGTTACACCAACACTAAAACACTAAACATTTAATGACATAAGCATAAAATGAAATGATAAAAGTGTAATACTGTCCTGAGTTATTGCATAGTAGTGTAATTGAATAATAACGATGTATAGTAAGGTATTTAAACACTTACTGAGCCACCATTATTGGATGCGCAGTTTAGCAGACTCTAATCTTGCACAAACTGCCACCAAAGCGCGAGTTCTTCCTTTTTCCGATACTAAGTTGTTTTTACTGTGATTAGACAAGAAATGTAATTTCACGCTTAGACTCAACTTATATTGGTCTACCAAAAAATAGACCTTTTATTGAAACTATCACAAAAATTACATTAAACATTTGTATCGATATTAGCTCTGATTTAATAACTACGTTGACAAGAATTCAAATTAAAACAAACAGACAGTTGGACCTTTCTGTTGGCACATTACTTAAAGTTTACCATGATGAAAATAAACATAAGGAGGAGTTTAAGGAGGAAAGATAAAAGATTGAAATGAAATGGTTGAATCTTATCTTGAGATGTTTAACCAGTGATGGCACCCTCTGCTCGGTTTCGGCTGGACGTCCGTCCCGTGATGAAACACTTTTACCTTC
Organism: Garcialebias charrua; assembly: GCA_038048925.1. Classification (NCBI taxonomy): domain Eukaryota; kingdom Metazoa; phylum Chordata; class Actinopteri; order Cyprinodontiformes; family Rivulidae; genus Garcialebias; species Garcialebias charrua. Next base: position 56,734 of record JBBPBX010006351.1, read on the forward strand.
GTGAAGATGATCCTGTCTCAACTCCGGTAAATTAGTCAAGCCAGACGCGCAGGCTGCTGCGTTTTACAGGCGACCACTTTCATCTTGCCACGGTCTCGTGAAGTCTGCGTCGGCCTCCCAGAGTGATGCCTGGTTCTGGTTTTGTTCAAGATAACTTCAGAAAGAGTGTCACCGCTTGGAGCTGTGACACTCGAAGTGGTTCACAGCTGACGTGCTGTTTGAACCTTTGCTGAAGACGTGGGCCTTTGGTGCCTGGCCGGAACGTACATCAGCTTGGAGAAAAACGTCCGTGCGTCTTCCCTTCTCCCTCAGAACTCTAAAACCCAGTGAGTGCTGAGAACTGAGTCCCAGCACGGAGACAAAACAAAAACCTGCAGGTGTGAAAACAGAGCACTCTCTGTTTAAGCACAGATGAATTGTTTTTAGAACGGACGGGAGACCGAAGATTAAGTTATGTCTAGAACTTCTCCTTCGAAACAAAAACAGTTCAAACAAATACGAAGAATTGTTCATTCAACTTTAGACACATTCTGCATAGAACAGACAGTTTAAAGCACGATCATTCTGAGATGTTCTCTTAACTTTGTCATATTTAAAATATACCAGCTTAGTAAAATCATCATTGAAATGACAAAAATACTGTTTGATCAATTCTGAATTAACACACATTAAAGAGAAAGTTCAATCTGATTAATTAGTGTCCATTAATTCATAATAATTGTTAACCAAAATAGTGTTTACTCGTCTCCTTGAAGGCTTCAAGAAGGTGTAACACTGAGAGTTCCAAAGAGATGCAGAGAGGTGTCCTTGAAGGTCAAGACAGAGGCCTATATCACTACAGTCCCCCTTTTTGGAAGTCATCGCCTGTCCTTGGGGATGAGTTCCAACACGAAAGGATACCACCGAATGTCTCTGACCTCTATGTAATCCAGCAAGTGGGAAAAAAAAAATTCAAAAATATACTCCCATAATGTTTTTGGAAATTCCATACTGTTCGTAGGTAATCCCATTGCGGCAAGCTTTTAATCCTTTGGAAAACATAGTCTGTTAACCCATGGAGAACTGAGTCTGTGATCCCTTGGAAAACAAAGTCTTATAATCCACAACGGTAAATCCACAACGATGGGGGTTATTGATTTCATCAGCAAGAATGGTTTTAATCAGCATGTAGAGGGGATCCCTCGATTGAAGCAGAGGAGGCGGGCCTTGGATGAAGGTTGAAGACCAACGTTGGATCAGCAGGTCCCCACATCGAAGGTTGCAGGCTGGATGGCTTCCAGTCGGTGCCACCCTGGTTCAATGTGTCATGCAATTATGTGGTTTTAGGTGGGCTTATGATTGGGATTCTACATTAAGCCTTACCTATATGCACCTGGTATGTAAGCTATCATGGATTAGATCAGCTAAAATTACCAATTAAGGGGTGGATCAATGCTGTAAAAATCAGACATAGGGATCTATACCTATAGACATGGGGAGGGCTTCTGTAACGAAGGCCTCTTCATTCAAACTATTCCTCCATTCATTATTTAGTTTAGGTTAAACTAAAATAAAAAAATGAAACTAGTTTGGTCTAAATGTCTGTTGTCTTTTAGACGAACGACGCAAGAATTGGTAATCCCTAAAAATTTTGAAGTCTATGGCGAGACTCATCAAAATGAATAGATCTAGAATAGAAACGATCGAATCGGTTCTACCTAAATGATTGGGAGATCAGTGTAGATTATAGTACCTTAAGTAGTATTAATCTACTATGACTCATCAAAGATTGAGATCTTTAACAAAATGAACAGCATGTTGGCATAGTTAAAATCCATTTAAGTCTTCAACTTATCAACAATCAAAACCTCTTTTGGCTGGGAGTGTTCAGAAAACAATAACAACTTCAATAACACAAAAGTAGCAATCAAGCAACTAAAAACAACGTTTCACTACGTCAAACTCACTCTGGTCGTCAGATTCCACACGTCACACACAAGAAAAACAGTTCTTAGCTTTATAACCGATGTCAATTAAATCCTGCAGATTTAAACGGTTGTTAAGGTTAGTTTTTGTTGTGGGTTTTATGCTTAGCGTTTCTAAGTTCTAGTTGGAACGGTTTCTTTTCGCAACTAGAATAGTTTAAACTGTTTAAGCTTATTTACTATCCTGTGCTTGGACGACCTTCTTTTCCCATGAAGTCTGTGAGTTTGCGAGATCTTTGTCGTTTGTGGGGTTATTGAAATCTTTGTCCTTGACATGGGCATGGCCTAACATCACCCCCCTGTGGTCATGAGGGACCAAGCACACGGGTGTGGACGTCCGTCCATGGGCACGAGTTAGGATGCCATTGTTTAGTTTAAGCTGTTCGCGCAGTTTATGGGGAACCTTGTACAGGAACCTTATAGGTTTCGGCCAACGTACCTCTGTACGTTTACCTCTTTCTGCGTAATGCAGGTGTGTCACAACTGTCGGCGCCGTCGCAGGCGTGTCTCTGTCGTTGTGATGTATGTCTTCCCACTTCATGAATGAAGAGGTGCTCTTTGAGTCTGTAAGAACTATGTCATCTCTGAGTAGTTCTAAATTCAAATGCTCTTGAACCAAGGTTTCATTGAAAGCTTGGCTGATAACTGAATTACCTGTCCCAGAGGACAGCACAGCGTTCTCGGTGTGTGATCCTTGGATCTCTACACCGTCCTCTACCTGTGGTAGGAAGTGTGAGTCTGCCCCCCTTTTGTTTAAGGAGGGGTCCTCAAAATCAGTAACAATGAAGTCCAAGTGACTGTCAGCGTGTTGTAGACTGTCACCTAGTGGGCTCAGATGTCCTTGAACCAAGACTTCACTGAAAGCTTGGCTGTATGCCGAATTACCTGTCCCACAGGACAGTACAGCGTCATCGGTGTGGGACTCTTGGATCTCCACACCTTCATCCACCTGTGGTAGGAAGTGGTCAGGGAGTGCTGAAGGTGTCAGCTCGCAGAGGAGGTCCTCGTGATGGGCCAGAGTCTGGTCCAATTGTTGAGTCTCCTCTGTCTCACCTGTAGTTGAAGGTTCACTTACCGGGTCTGTGGTCTCGGTTGGGGAAGCCCATGTGACCTCAGCGGTACCTGTTGTTAGACAGTCAGTGTCCTGACCTTGAGGAGGTACCACGATTGGCAGTGGACTGCTCACTGTGGTCCACATTGTCTGATTGCCATAATTTATAATCGCTTCAAAGCGATTTATAAAATCTTGGCCAACCACAAATGGAGTCTGGAGTGAGTCAAGTTCAGACACATATACCGGATGGTATAGTGACATTTCGCCAATCTGCATGTGAACCATGGCTATTAGGGTTGTACTCGTCTTTGCGAGGCCTTGTTGCTCACCATAAGTGTATTTCACAAAGGGTATTTGCCTGCCAACATCGTTAGCGGCGGTCCTTAGCTCCTCAAACAGTTCGGCTGACATGGTAGACACGTCTGAGCCGCTAACCAGGAGCGCTTCTTGCTCTAGGACCCCTTCCAATGTGAGTGGGAGGTAAGCTCTCTTAGCTTTACCCCTTCTTACAAAGTGACACAGAAACCGTTCAGGTTTTTCCACACGTGTCTGTGTACGTGTGACTCTGTCTGTGTAATCATCGTCGCTGTCAGCATCATGATGGCTGTCTGCCTCATGACCTTCAGGATGTGGATTCTCAGCAATTTGTTTGCTGTCAGCATTTATGTCAGTGTTGACGTTGTTGATGTCAACTGTGTGCACTGAGTTGCTGCAAAAGGCAGTGCTGCGCGTCGCTTCATCAGGTGGAACAAAGTTGTTTGTGGTATCATCAAGGACAACGTTATACGTTGTGTCAGCTTGGTCAACCACTGTAACATTCAAATCATTTGACAAACAACCACAACCTCAGTCACGTTCTCGCGCGGAGGCGCCGTTTCCATAATCTGGAGCATGTGTGACTCATTGCATGTCTCGAACTGTGCAGTTCGAGGGGCAGGGGCAGGAGGGCCGCTTCTCGGGGGCACATGTCGGGACAGACCCTTTTTCAAAGGGTCACGGTTCCCAGACATCAACTTCTCTCGAAGTTCACCCACTGTGAGACCTAGGTGAGAACTCTTTTGGTTCGATCTGAACCATCTTGGTTCATCTAGAGAGCGAACACCTACCTTGTGTGGTTCTCTGCTCCTCTCAAGGTTTTCAACCTGAGGGGCAGGGGGTTCAGAACTCCTACAGCTCGTAGCACCATGCTGATGTATGTTATTATGAAAAACCTGTGACCTCTCGCACTTTGAAGGAGAGGGAACCTCTACTACTTCCTGCGAGTGGGATGTGACCTTTTGACCTGTACAAACCTCTGATGGTATCCTAGGTTGTATTTCGGCCTCAAAAACTGACGCAGCATATTGTCTTATCACTTCCATGGAATCTTTTTTGCAATCAACCTTGAAATGAACACATTTCATTTGAAAAGGCATAAGATTCATAATGAAAAGACGTTTAAACTCCATATTTTCCTCTAATCCAGGAATAGTTTTTCCCCCGGAGTAGACCGAGATTAGCCTGTCGTAGAATGACAGGGGATTTTCCCACTTATCCTGATGGACGTTCCTAGCAGCTAAGTAATTAGCATACGATGAGGCCGATTCCCCCAAAATGCGGGGAGCACGGGCAGGAATCCCAAGGCCCCCATCCATCCATTTAGGATAGATAGGAGAGGAGCCCCCCTCAGGTGGTTCACCTGTTTGAACGTCCATCTTTGTACTGATGTTCTGTGAAAAATCAAGTAAAGCGGGTCTCATTTCGCAGCTTGCAAATATGCAAAGTGTATGAGCTGCTCAGAAAACATCCAAGATGTTAAATGAAATAAAAATCAGTGATGTCTAGTAATTTGTCGACCTGTGACAAGGTCAAACAAAAACGGCTGTCGTTGTGAGATTTTTGTGAAAATCAAAACAAAAGAAGCCTCATGTGTGATATTTTAAACTTGCAGTTTAAAATAAAAATAAAAACAGTTTGTTTTGCACAGAATCAATGATAAAAGTGTCAAATTTTATCAACAACAGACATGTCTGTATCAAATCTGTGTAACTGTCCTGCCATCAACATTTGATTATATGTGAAAATCAAATTAAAGTGTGCTGTGAGCACAATATTCTCAAAATGTTACCCGTTTAAAACAGGAACATTCAACATGTACACATTACAGGAAGACTGCGTCTTCTAATGTAACCAGCAGGGGGCACAGCGCTGGAAGTGAGTTTATCACAGCGACTGTAATTTCTCTATCTGACCGCTATAGAGGCGCTGTTATCACCAGCGAGCGAAGCTGCAGTTTTTTAGCCCACAGACATCTAACACGGATGAAAAGCATCAAGCAGACAGACCCAAAGCGTTACGTGGTACAGCTTCAGAGCCCCAGGCTCATAAAAACGAAATCATGTGAGCAAAATCGGTTGAACTGTGAAAACTTTTTAAACTGCGTTTAAAAGAAATAAGGTCGGTCCTCATAAAACCGGCAAAATCGGTGTCACGTGACCTGGTCACATGGCGATCGGCAGTTTTTCAGAGCAACCGGCTCTGTCCACCCACTAAAATCTCAAAAACACCGCGATTAAACAGTCTTTTCAAAGACAGTAATGGACAAACAAGCACGGAAACTCGTCTGAGACAAGTAGCAAGTGAAATTTGACGAGGAGCGGGGCTTCACCCACTGCGCATGCGTCAACACATACAGCGTAATCGACCAATCACAGCGAAGACAGAACTGTAGTTCTAAAACCCAAGTGTTCATGGGAAACTGTGTCTTCCAAACCTAACGCCACCCACTAGTGACGTGCCGTTCGAGCGGTGCGTTCACGGACCTGCGGTCTTTTGAACTCTAGCGAGGAACGGACTTTTTCAACGTTCTAAAACAGTCATAAATACCGCAAAACACCGCGGTTAAGCCAGTCTTCGACGATATTACGTGCATAGAACTCGAACAAAACAAATAAACTGTTAGAAATGTGTGCAAAAATGAATCTGACAACCAGAGTCTACAGAAACCAACGTTCTTGAACGCGACACACAATGGACCAATCACAGCGTTTTAAGCAGCCATCTTGTCGGTACCGTTTAGCATTAGCTCGGCTCAAAGTACTGGACTCTCTTCCACAAAATAAACGTATTTTTACACCGCAGAAAATACCGTCAATGAGCTAAAACACAACCAAGCTAACTCTCACGCCCCCAGGGGAGGCAGCACTCTAACTGTGTACAACAACGGACTTTACGTCAAACGGAACCGGAATACATCCGGTCCAAACTAGCGGAGTGGGTTTTCCCGAACCTCGGCAAACACGTTGTAACAGATTAGGTAAAAATGGAGCAGCAAATGTGTGACACAGCTTCAACAGAAAATCGCAGATGTAATAGAATGAAACAGGATCGTGACTCGGCGGTCACAACAATGAAAGATGCATGCAGCCTCGTGACACGTAATGAAACGTCTCACAAGCACAGACAAAACATTTATCACGCACCCGCTCCAAGCATACGCTCAAATGTGAATGAAAAATAATTCTAACGGGAAAATAATCCAGACAATGCCACAATTAGCAACTCCCGGACACTCACCAGCCAAAACTATTCTTATAAGCCCAAAACCAGGATGCAAACTAATGCCAACAAACACCGTTAACAAAAATAAGCTACACCAAACAACCTAATAAACGTTCCAGGAACTCGGACGAGCCACCAATTGTAATTGACCGTGGTGTGTTTGAACGTGCGGGAGCCCAGCCAGTCTGCTCGTGTGGGGGAAGCGGTGTCACCCAGTCTGGTTCAAAGTAAACAACTTTAGCTTAACTTAGCTCCAGAACTCCTTCCTCTTATTTCTTATTTTTCATAAGTATTTAATCTGTCAAGTTTTGTGCCAACAGTTAAGTTTTAATTGTCTGTTTGTTTTAATTTGAATTCTTGTCAACGAATTCAAATTAAAACAAACAGACAATTAAAACTTAACTTTAGAGGAAGGAGTTCTGGAGCTAAGTTAAGCTAAAGTTGTTTACTTTGAACCAGACTGGGTGACACCGCTTCCCCCACACGAGCAGACTGGCTGGGCTCCCGCACGTTCAAACACACCACGGCTCTTTACCTGTTGGAGGTTCGTCTCTGGGAGACAAGAGTGGAGAAGTTTGTGGACACACACGTGGATGGGTTTGTCCAGTGGCCGTCCAGTTGGACTTCAGCGTGAGTGTGCTGATTCACGATACGAGGAACTCGCCTCCCTCGGCAGGAACCAACGGTCGAGCGCGCAGGCTGACTTTCAAAATAAAACTTTAGAAAACAAATTCTTCCAGAAATGAGTGTTGAGGCACAGCAAGGCTTTGCCGTGACTCTCAGCTGAGACGTGGGTCGAGTTGGCACGATGACCGGGCCGTCTATCAGCTTTTCAGAGAGGAGAGCAGGTTGACAGTTCGTACTCCTCGAAACTCTAAAGGCAAATGCAGGAAGTGCCCATTTATAGGGAGGCGGGATCTGAACCACCTCCTGAATAACTATTGGCTGGTTATAACAAAATAAAAGATGGAAGTATGATCCCATAGGCAGGAAGTCTCTTGACGGACAACAGGAAAACTGTTTACATAAACAGCCAGATGGCCTGCCTGTGAACACAGCTAATGTTATGTCTACTTTCACAGACAAAACAGAGAAGGAAGCTGAACAGCTAACAGTTTACCCTGAACTGTGTCTTAGCGAGAGTCTTGCTTGCTTTTGCAGAAATAAAACCAGCAGAAGGTCAAAGCTCATGAAAGTAACAGATCATCATTAAAAATGACAAAAATATACTGTAGATCAATTCTGAATTAACACACATTAAAGAGAAAGTTCAATCTGATTAATTAGTGTCCATTAATTCATAATAATTGTTAAAATATATAAGTGTCCATGAAGGTGTAACACTTAGAGTTTCAGAGAGATGTGGAGAGGTGTACTTGAAGGTCAAGACAGAGGCCTATATCACTACATTTGCATTGCATGGTACATGCAGTAGAACGAAATGTGTACTCAAGGTCCCAGTTACACCCAAAAATAGCAAAACATTTAAGTTGAAAAATACATAAAGAAACCATATACAATAGCTCAATCTCAATAAGATAAGTAAAGCTGAACATTATCTACCTAATGTTATGTTATTCTGTACTGTTTAACAATAAAACTTAATGAAACCATATTAAAAAGTCCAAGAACACAATCTTGTGGGACTCACTGTGGATGCGTGCCATTGTTTTTTTGTTAATAAACTGAAATCCTTATTAGACTTATTCAGCTAAATGTGATTTATTTTGTCTCAATAACATGACAAACCTTTAAAATAAAACGTTTTGATCAAACACAAAACTTAAAGGGATGCGTTCCAACAATCTAGGACTTTGTTGGAGTGTTTAGTTTGCTGATGTTGCATTACTGCTGAGCTGTTTGCAACTTTCTGGGGATGGTTTTTATCTTGGGAATTTTATAGTCACTGTTCTGCAACTTCAATCACTTTGCAGCTACAGCACAAGAAGCATTGGGTGGTGTATAATTGTGGACTTAATTGTCATAACTGCCCTGTGAAAGATTGGTGAAATGCTTGTTGAAACCTGCACTTTATTGCTTTTGCAACTCAGAGTGTTGCCTTTTCAGTTTCTTCAGTCTCTCCTTTGATTTAATGGGATTTTTGATAACCCTACATCAGTCTTAACTTTACAGTTGGACCTTTAGGCTTTAAGATATAAAAAAAATGTATAATCTTTTTTTTGTTTGTTTGTTTCTGTTTGGATTCATCTTAAAAGTTTGAAGCCAAAACTGAAACATACTTGGACTATTTAAGTTGTCCCTGTATTCTCATTAGAAATAAAACTATATTAAAAGTTAAATAGTTAAGCTGTTAGTGCTGCATACTTTTTGTCCTTGCTGTCTGCCAGATTTAAATGAGTCCTTCATTACGTAGTCCTTGACCTTATTTGTTCATTCCAATGGCAGCACAAAAATGTGAGTTATGTTCAGTTGCAGCTACACAACATTGTGGATTTTTGTTCATTCTTGTTGCCCATTATCATTTAGTTGTATTTGTGTTTTATTCAGGGTGTTGTTCTGCAGTCAAATTTGCTTTTTAATGTAAAATAAGTACCATTTATTTAATGCAGGTGTTCTCAAACATTTTGGGTTCAAGGACGGCTTACAGGGAAGAAAAAGTTTCAGGGACCCCCTCATAACCTTCATGTTTATTAAATAATTTGTCTCTTTAATGCAATGGAAATATGTGTGTAGCATAAATACTTAAGACCTTTTGTTTAATAGTGTTAATACAATTATTATACTTTTAAACATGGGGTATTTTTTCATCCAAGTCGCACTTAATTAACAAAATTGTTTAACTTCTACTTCCAAAAATTGCACCGGCTCACAAACTCCTGGGGGTCCGGGGACCCCAGTTTGAGAACCACTGATTTCATGGATTTAAAATCAATTTAGCCATTCAAATTGAATATTACACACATTATTTGCCTTTTAATTTCCTATGAAAATTCCAAGTTTCCACATTCTAAATAACTCAGTTCAGTCAATTCCAAAGTACTGGTTAATGACTTTGTCCTTGCAAAAATACTAATGTTCCCATTGTTAATTAACAAATTACTTGGTTATATGTTAAATAAAGAAGTTGAGAAGTAGTATTTGTGTGAAAGCACTGCAGTGCTAAAAATATGTGTCTAATAAAACATTCATCTGTTTTAGATGTTTTGTCTGCAAGGCATAATACTGTACCGGTAGTTGCTTTTCAATTTTACAAACAAATGTTGACAAATAATAGTCACATAATTAGACTCAAATAAAGAACTACTATATTTATCTGTATATTTCATCTCTCCAGACAGTGCGTTCCTTTAGAATAGCATTAGTTGAAAGTTAAAGGGTCTGCCTTTAGTTAGTTTGTTTCACTGATTCGGTTTGACTTGTGACAGCTTTTCGCTGTCTTCTGGAACAAGAAAAGTCTGAATCATTCCACAAAAAGGTCTTTCCCATCAACAGAGCCCTTGCACTGCACAAAAACCATAGATATACGGGAGTATCAGATGTGGTATATCTCCGCATCCTTCACATATACGGACAATTTCCGGGAATTTCCGTATCGCATCCTCGGAAAATCCAGTTTCGGATATCCCCGGATACGAACAGATCCGAACTTTATTGATCCTTAAAAAATCACAAAATCCGGATACTTTATCTGCTGCAGATCCAGAAATATGTGGCTCTGTTATCCCTCGGGATTACTGCTTACATCTCTTCGGATACTTGCCGCATATATGACGTATGATTGTTTATATTTACGTATACGTGACAGATGTCAGTCGTATATTTATGGATTTTTATCTGTGAAGTATCTGTGAAGTATGCGATTTCTCAGAGATCCAGCAGATCTTTGACGTATCACGTTTAAGATGTCAGTCGTATATTTATGGATTTTTATCTGTGAAGTATATCTGAAGTATGCGATTTCTCAGAGATCCAGCAGATCTTTGACGTATCACGATGAAGATGTCAGTCGTATATTTATGGATTTTTATCTGTGAAGTATATCTGAAGTATGCGATTTCTCAGAGATCCAGCAGATCTTTGACGTATCACGATGAAGATGTCAGTCGTATATTTATGGATTTTTATCTGTGAAGTATCTCTGAAGTATGCGATTTCTCAGAGATCCAGCAGATCTTTGACGTATCACGTTTAAGATGTCAGTCGTATATTTATGGATTTTTATCTGTGAAGTATCTCTGAAGTATGCGATTTCTCAGAGATCCAGCAGATCTTTGACGTATCACGATGAAGATGTCAGTCGTATATTTATGGATTTTTATCTGTGAAGTATCTCTGAAGTATGCGATTTCTCAGAGATCCAGCAGATCTTTGACGTATCACGATGAAGATGTCAGTCGTATATTTATGGATTTTTATCTGTGAAGTACCTGGAAATATGCGATCCCTCAAGAGTTCCAGCAGATCTTTGGCGTATCACGTCGTTGCAGATGTCATTCGGATATTTAAGGATTTTTCATTTATGCAAATTCATGCATATTTGGGAATATGATATACTCTGCCTGAAAATACAGGTTTTGCATGTAGGTAGACCATGTAAAACACCAATGGTTACCGGTAGTTGTTTTTTTTTTACCCTAACCCTCCATTTATTTTTTATTTTTAATATGTGAAGCACTTTATATAACTACATTTGTTTTAAATCTGCAATACAAATAGTTGGCTTCTAACATCTTTACATTTTAACATCACCCAGTTTTCTACATCAACATTAGTCTTTAATTTAGATTTATGTACCAACATCATGATGTACAAATCACAAGCTGGACCAAAAGCAGTCTAGTAAATACAGTGGTTTGTATCTTCAGAACTACTACGGTAATGCAAACATCAGACATAAAAAAACTGACCATGACTTTAAATTTATTTTTTTATTAACACCCCCCCCCCCACACACACACACACGCACACAAAGAGGAAAAGAAGAGGAGATGTATGGATGCAGTTAGAGAGGACATGAAGGTAGTTGGAGTGAGGACAGAGGATGCAGAGGACAGAGTGAGGTGGAGGAGGATGACTCGCTGTGGTGACCCCTGAAAAGGGAAAAGCCAGAAGAAGGTGCTCAAGGCAGCCTGGGTTGCATTTCTCACTGGGCACTCTGCGATGGACTTTGTTCTGAAGCTCAGCAAATGAGTCAGAGGCGCTCCTCTCTCGCAAAATCCTCCATCCTCTTAACTTTGTAGGCAATCGTGGAGCTCAGTAAAGAAGGTATTTGTCAACATATTTGACTCCTTTTTAACTGACAGAAAAGTCTAATGTTCATGTAATAACAGCGTCCATGAGGTTAAGACTTGTACTCGAAGAACAAGGGAAACAGCGTGTGTTGGGGTAACCTAGGTTTGACACCCTGATGCATGCTCAATAATCCAGGTAGAAAAATCTAAAAAAGCTAAGTCTGGTCCTCTGGACATTCAAAAAATAAAAAATAAAGCACAAAAAAAAACTGTAGAAACGTTTCGTCTTTCGTCCGAAAGACTTCCTCAGTCTGAGA
>JBBPBX010006352.1:4147-28482 GCA_038048925.1 Garcialebias charrua
TGAATGTATATGAATGTATATGGCAGCAACAAACAAACCTGAATTTGATGAGAGGGTCTGATTTGAAAAAAGGACTGAGCTGAAAAAAGAACCGAGCCAGTGGGAGGGAAAGTGAATATTTTCCTGCATGTTAACATGACGTTTACACAGCAAGCCTATAATTTAAGTCATTTACAGGCATCGCCTCCATCAGCTCAGGTTGTTCTGACGCCTGCTCTGAACTGAGTTTACAGTCTGAACAAACCTGAAGTGTGCGTTTCCCCACGCACTACTCCAAACTGTTCAGGGTCAGGTGGGTCATAGAAATTAGACATGGACTTTTTCCATGTGGAGTGTCGATGCCAACTGGGTAACAATTGGGCAAAAGACATTTTGAAAATAAAATAAAATTAAATTAAATATTTAGGATAATCCTGCAGCTCTTGTATCTGCTGGTGAAGCTCATGCTTTTTGGAAATCAGATTGGACCCTGCATTATTTTAGAAATGAATATCCTGCTGCAAGTGACTCACTCTTGATTACTTAATTTTACAAAATACCCTGATGCATGCTCAATAATCCAGGTAGAAAAATCTAAAAAAGCTAAGGCCCTGTACACACGTAGCCTGGTGTTTGAAAAACGAATATTTGCGCAAAAAAAATATCTCTGTCCATACATGTTCGAATATTTAAAATGTTTGTCTACATGTCCCGTTTTTTTCACCACAGAACGTTGTAAAGTTGTAAAGAATATGCTGAACCCATAGGTGGCAGTGTAGTGCTGTCACAACCCTTCAACCCATGCAGCCACACTTCCTGTTATTTATTTATTTTTTTCTTTCGTTTGTGTGGACAGACCGTGAGGTTGAACTACTATTAAATACCGTGTTGGAGTACAAAGTTAATAAAACGCAGGAAAATGTCGACTAGGAATCATGTCAGAGCAGGTATGTTGACTTTTTAGTGCTTTTTTTAGAGCATTATGTGACGTGAGCGCCGCTCAGCTGGACCGGCAGACCCGGTTCTGCCGGTCCAGCTGGAGCAGAAAGCTCCGTTCTGAAAGTCCACACGCAGACTCGAAAACGGAGAGTTCTCAAATCTTCACTTTGGCCGGAGTTTTGTTATTATTCGTTTATAGTTACATCAACCGGAGTTCACGTGTGGATGAAAGGCCAAACCGCATGATAAACTGTTCGGTTTTACTGATAAACGGCTACGTGTGTACAGGGCCTCAGTCTGGTCCTCTGGACATTCAAACAAAACAAAACAAAACAATTGTGTTTTTTTGCTTTGTTTGTTTGTCAATTTTTTTGCTTTGTTGTTGTTGTTGTTGTTGTTGTTGTTGTTGTTGTTGTTGTTGTTGTTGTTTTTTGAATGTCCAGAGGACCAGACTTAGCTTTGTTAGATTCATTTTACAAACTTTTTTATTTTATTTTTACATACAGTTTATGTAAAATTTGACCTGATTTGACATTTGACAACACAATAAAATAACTTGCATGTAAATTATTACTCTGAAATGTGATACTTTTTTTTCCTAAAGGGACTCAAAACTAAAAGGAAAATCCATCCATCCATCCATCCATCCATCCATCCATCCATCCATCCATCCATTATTTTCCACTTATTCTGAAGTCAAGTACTGTATCAGGGCAGCAGCTTGAGCAGAGAAGCCCAGACATCTCTTTCCACAGCCACCTCTTCCAGCTCTTCTGGGAGGACTCCATGGTGTTCCCTGGCCAACAAAGAAACATGGTCTCTCCAGCGTCTCCCGGGTCTTCCCCGGGGTCTCCTTTCAGTCAGGCATGCCCAAAGCACACTGGCTCCTCTCGATGTGGAGGAGCAGCGGTTCTACTCAGAGTCTCTCCTGATAACTGAACTTCTCACCCTATTTCTGAAGCCCGAGATACACTCATGCGTCCTCATGATACGCCTATACGCAGCGTACGTACGCTGTGGCAAAAGCGTAGCCCCTCAGGGCACGTACGCGCAAAAGTTTTTTTTTACTACGCATACTCGATGCGCGGTGTCTGAACATAAACTTCCCCGGCGCCGGACTGTTTTGTATGTTACACAAATTAAATAAATTCCCCTTCTTTATCGCTGATCGGGCCTTTTCTTTTGTTTTTTTGCCTAAAGTCAAGTAACCGCTTCTTCCTTGAAATGAATGAATTCAGGTCCTACCTGGGTGCGGCGATGTTTTAAATATCCCTGGTGGGCTGTGTGCTGCAGGAAAAGCACTCCCTGTTATTATTTTTATTTCTGAGAGAACTTTTTACAACATATATAGTAGAAACACCGCATGAACACCGCCGCGGTCTTCAAGGCGCTACATGAGCTGGCTGTCAATCATTTCAGTAGGCGTGTCAGCAAGTAACCAATCAGCGAGCTCAGTTGAGTCCCCTCCGTGTGCAGCTGCTCATATTACAACAAGGAGAACGCGAGCGTTTGAAAGCTGATAGTTTCTGACATATGCTGAAGCATATCAGCAAAACACATGCGCACAAAATGCGCGCGTATGGTGGCGTACCTGAGGACGCATCAGTGTATCTCGGGCTTAAGGGAGAGTCCAGCTACCCTGCAGAGGAAACTCATTTCAACCTCCTGTATCCACAATCTCATTGTTTCCGTCACTACCCAGAGCTCATAACCATAGGTGAGGGTAGGAGTATAGACCAACAGGTAAACAAAGAGCTTTGCCTTACAGCTCAGTTCCCTCTTCACCACAACGGACCAACACAAAGTCTGCAATACGCTGCACCAATCCATCTGTCAATCTTCCATTCTTCCCTCACTCAAAACTTCCATTCTTCCCTCACTCATGAACAAAACACCGGGATAATTGAACTCCTCCACTTGAGGCAGAACCTGACCCTCGACCCTGTGGGAGTCCTAGGATTTTGCTCCTACACTCTCCACCAGATGTCACCATTGGAGACGCACCTGCAGATCCATACCCTGATGATCAGCTGGTGTATAAAAGGTCCTTGAAGACACCACTCCAATGCTGGTGCATTATCTGCCTGTATTGTACCTGTGTTGTTAGAATACAACAAATGGCCAGGAACACACTACTGGCCATTTGTTGTATTCTAACAATATTCCTTCAACTAACTCCTTGCTTCTATGTCTTGCATAATCTCCTCTGGACCCCCCAGCATTCGTCGATCCCCCTTGCCTTCCCCAATTGCTTCTTGTATGACCTTGGAACCTTTGGACTCTCATGCCCCGGAGTTTGCCACCTTTTCCTAAAGTAAGCACTCTATTTATTATTATTATTACCATCTGCAGACCAGCTTGGCATCCACTAAGTATTATTCTTGTCTTCGGGGTTCCAGTCCCTTTCACCAGTGGTTGCAGTTGGATTGTTTGCATTATGTCACTTTGTACATAAACACTGTTCAATCTATTTTGTGTCGTGTGGTTGCTCTTATGGTTCACAACTATTCTGGATCCTTAGTAAATCATTACAGACCTGAAGAGAGCAATCCACCCTTTTCTGACTGGACCATGGCCTCAGATTTAGTGATCAAAAGTGACAATATTTCAACTGTACCTGTTTTCAGATGTTACAACTTTTTGTTCACTGAGGTTGGTGAAATCTGATGCATCTTTAATTAATTGTCTTGTATTGTGTTTCTTTTGTAAAAAAAAAAAAAAAAAGAACAAATTTAATAAACATTTAACAAAAATAGAGTTCAGATTCAGCTGTGTGGCTCAAAACACTGGTAATTTTAATAAATCTATTTGGGTTTTCATCACATTTGCACAGGTTCCTGCAGAGACAGGAGCCTGCTGGGCTTTGAATATTCATGTGGAAATCCAAAAACAATGGAGGAGTATGACTGCTTTGGAGTGGTCGTACATTGTTTCTATCTTCACACTGGCACAAAGGACCGAGGACAAACGATCAAGGAATTTAAATGAACCATTTGTAAGAGTAAAAAAGACTAGTGCACATTAATCTGTATTTAAACAAGTTGAATTAAATTGTGTCTGATTTAATCAAAGTTTAATTTTCATCGCAAGTGCTTTTACCTAGAAGTAGATATCTAAAATCTTAAAACACATAATTAAAACCAGTATTTATAATAGATTAAAACATTTGAACATAAATGAATTCAAACAAGAACCACTTCAAAACATAAAACAGATACCGATAAATGGTCTAATTAATGTTGACATACGATGCATATGTGTGGGAATCTGTATTTGTGTTCAGTTAAATCGTTAGGTCCTTGTGTTTTGCTCTTGTCTCACCAGTCTCCAATTCTAATCATTGCAGGTGTTTATCATCAGTCTCTATGTTACGTCTACGAGGAACATAACACATTTAAGAGGACACGAGACAACAAGAAGGTGTAAAATGTTTTTTTTTCTTTCTAGCTTCTAATGGCTGTGGGCATGGTTCACGCAGTCAGCTCCCTTCTGAGGAAAAAGATGAAAAACTGGAGTTCACCTTCAGGTTCCCCGTGTCCCAAATAAAACAAAGTACAAACAAAAGTTGGACCTGGTGAGCCGGCTAAAAAGAATAAAACGATACCGAAAGGGGGCCAACCCTTGTAGGGTCGTCAAAGCCCCTCCCAGCATCGAACTACCAGTTTAAACACCCATCTTTGGTAATGTTAAGACGAAAACAGGACTACAGATCTCACCAGGTCAAAACTTACGTTAAAACAGTGACCAACAGTCAGTGCACAGCTAAAAACTAACCAACAGTTGGTGCACAGCTAAAACTAAACCCTCCATGGGCAACTCACACACAAGCTTCTAGGTTCACTAGAGCTAAAAGAAAACGAGCACGCACCTGCTCTCAGCACACATAACTCCCTCAGGAGTGACAACCATGTGGCGAGGGGTGGGCGGAGAAGCACAGCCTCCAAACCTCGCACCCTGCAACAGATCTTTGCAACCAGCATATTTATAGGCGGGCTGAAAAGCGCAGTCCAATAGAGTGATCTAATTAATGCCCAGTACATTCAGGCTTTCAACAGTGCTTTCAACAGCTCGGCCAGGTTGACAGCCAACATAAATAAAACATACTGGGACTTAAATAATAATGTACCCTGGTACATAACACTCTATAAATTCAGCGTCTCTGTTTCCTCCATTGTCCATGCATTGTGCTTCCCAGCCTGTCATATCTGTTCCTCCGTCATCTCCCTCCTTCATGTAAGTTTTGCTGCCCCGTCAGCTTTTGTTTTGTTTTTGTTTTAAATAGAATTAACAGCTTAAAGATCCACTGACATCATCTTTGAACTTTGCATAAAATGACACAAGATATATATCTTGTATCATTCAAATATGTTCGTTTTTGCAAACAAAATGATAAATGAATGAAAATTCCTTTCAAAATGAGGTTAAAATTAAAAACCGTGTTTCTTAATGGAAAATCTGACTACACCAGAATGCACCATCTGTGACGTTTGCAAGGAGAACGTCTTTAGAATGCCCCTTTTAAATATTAATGGCGAACAAGATATAAAACGACGAAATTATCAATCTAAGTTAAGACTTGAGCGATTTGTCTTCAGTTTGGGAAGCAGGAAGTTAGATGAGCAGAAACAGCAGGTTCTAATTTAGGTCTGCACCCGTATTTAATTGAGTCTTACCTGTTCAGGAAGCGAGGGAGCTCCGAGGGGGGGCAGCTTTATTTATTCCATTCTTGACGAAGGTCTTACATCTTTTGGGAAAGTGAAAAGGCTCACTTGTTCACTGGTGATATTAGAACACCCAAATGAAATGTGACCCAACGTACCGGCATTTTTCAAGTTATACAAAAAAAAAGGTGATCTGGCAGAGAATACGTTAATAGTTATCCTAGCACGCAGACTGAAGGTCCTCCTTCCTGCGTCACTGATGGTGCATTCGGGTGTAGTCGGATTTTCCATGAAGAAACACGGTTTTTAATTTTAAACTCATTTGAAAGGAATTTTCATTAATTTATCATTTTGTTTGCAAAAACAAACATAGTTGAATGATGCAAAGTTCAAAGATAATGTCAGTGGATCTTTAACAATATGCTCTTTTAAAATGTACATACGTGTTTCATGATATTCTGCATGGTGACCTAATATCATGCTCACTTATACTGATTATTTTCAAGTCATTGTTTTTAAAAAAGTGAACCTTAAGAACTACACTGATCAATGAAGACTCAACACAATCTGCTGGCTATACCCTACCTTAGATAAATAACATTACTACCGTATTTTCACTGTATAATTTGTTGTATTTTGCGTAATTTGCATGCCCTGCGATTTATACGCAGAAGCGATGTATTTATGGATTTTTCCCCCCCATATTCATAAACCAATTTTGAGATGTGACAGCTTTCATTCATTCTGACTAAAAATTTGAACACTACAATTTTCAGCCGCTAGATGGCAGTCAAGCAGTATGGCATGCCGTTGTATCATGTAATAGGTAAATGTGGCTATTAACACTAGGAATACCAAACACATGTACTTGTACATATTTTACATATAGCTCCCATGGGAGACTGTAAAATGACAGATTGAGGAATTTGCATTCCATTAGGTGTGTGTGACCCCTGGGGCTGAAGTCTTTTGTGTGCTCAAAACATCCCCCCAGTAGCCAAAACAAAACATCTCCCCATATTCCAACAACAACATTCCTTCTGCAGGTTCAAAGTGCAGCTTTTTACAACACAGACCAAACTTTTGGAGATGTTGATGACTCTTTGCAAATGTCAACGCTAGAAACTTCAGTTTATTTTATAGATATACGTTTTATACTTTTTATACTACTATGCAAAAACTCAGGACAGTATTACACTTTTATTATTTCATTTTATGCTTATGTTCATTGGGTGTTTGGTGTTTCAGTGTTGGTGTAAATTTTCATACTTTTATACTATTATGAAAAAACTCAGGACAGTGTTACACTTTTTTACTATTTTACTATTTTATGCTTATGTTTATTAAATGTTTTAGTGTTTAGTGTTTAGATGGTTACTGTTGCACCGAGGGACTGAGAGAAACGCAATTTCGGTCCTGTGTATGTCCTGTACATACAGGTAGTCCCCGATTTACGAGCGAGATCCGTTACAACGAGGCGCTCGTAAACTGGAAATCTCGTAATTTGGAACGGCCGCCACGCTTCTCGTAAGTCCGGAATTTCGCTCGTAAATTGGAACGGTTTTGCTAGCGCGACTACGATGTGAGCAAAAAGTAGCTTTTTGACGAATACTCACGTATTTTTACTAGCCTTTGCACACAGGTGTACAAATCGATTGCTTGACACCACTTTTTTGTGTCCTTTTGAGTCATAAAAAACGCAAAAAAGGTTATTAAGCGGTCGAGCATTCAGGCCTTGGAGCATCTAGTCTCGCGAGCATTTAGCTCCTGATGGACATAACATAAAGACTGTTATTTCAACTGAAACTGAAACTGAAACTGACGGAGATTCGCTCGTCCAGGGGCCAAGTTTAGGACCAGGCCCCCGGAAAGACCCACCTCAAACGTACAAGAGAGGCACGTACGCACCCAAAAGAGGCCCACGAGGCCAAAGGAGGGTGTCAGGTTTTTGTACGTACAATCCGACTAACAATTGAGATTTAACTGGGATCCACACTCACTCTGTCCAGGGAGAACATTTACTCAGGGGCACCGAGTTGCTCAGGTCGGACATATTTATTTCCAACTTACTTACTTACTTGTTTGACTATACCTCTCTTGTGTTTAAGACATTCTTATTTTTATGATTTAGATAATGTCATGACATGTTTCAGTCTCTGGGTAACTTACTATTTCGAGACATAAACAACATCTTGTGTTAGTAAAAAGGTGTGAGTTTTCATACTTACAAATGTACTTTTGACCTCACTTTTTAGAAATAAGTTAAAATAAAGTGAGTCGTACATCGAACGTCTATCCGTCTATCCGTCGGCAGGCATAGTAGTAATGGCACTCGTCCACCGATCGGAAGGTTGGAGGTTCGAATCCCGTTTCCCCACACCATGTGTCGTTGTGTCCCTGGGCAAGACACTTAACCCCGAGTTTCTCCCGGTAGGACTGGATGGCGCCTTGCATGGCAGTCTGCCGCTACCGGTGTATGAATATGTATGAATGGTTGGATGGTTGGTATTGTAAAGCGCTTTGGGGCCCCTCATAGGGGGCTGGAAAGCGCTATATAAATAAGCTCCATTTACCATTTGTCCTTCGTCCAGGAAGGACAAAGATGCCTTCCTGACAAAACCGCCGTTCACATAAAGCGCATGTGTCTCCGCGGAGAAACTTATGAACCGACACGGTCCATAGCAGGGTTTCCAGGCCGAAGGCCTGTAAGTCGATGTCCTCGTAAGTCGGGGACCACCTGTACAATCCCGCCGCCTTCAGATAAAAGTGACCAATGCAATCCCGCCTTGACCATGGAATAGGTGATATTTAGTATTTTTATTCTTACAGAATTTGTGTTCTCTCCATATCAGTTTGTTCATTCATTCATTCAACCTTTATTTATACAGGCTGGACTCGTTGAGCCACGGGGACTCATTTACAAGAGGGACCTGTCTCACTCACACCTAGGGTCAATTTAGAGTTAACAATCAGCCTAACATGCATGTTTTTGGACTGTGGGAGGAAACCGGAGCACC
Organism: Garcialebias charrua; assembly: GCA_038048925.1. Taxonomy (NCBI): domain Eukaryota; kingdom Metazoa; phylum Chordata; class Actinopteri; order Cyprinodontiformes; family Rivulidae; genus Garcialebias; species Garcialebias charrua. Next base: position 12,744 of record JBBPBX010006352.1, read on the forward strand.
CGGAGAAAACCCACGCATGCACGGAGAGAACATGCAAACTCCACCCAGAAAGGCCCCCGGACCAGGATTTGAACCGGGGACCTGCTCGCTTAGAGGCAGTCAAAGTCAACTTTATTGTCAGAACTGCAATATGTACAGGACATACACAGGACCGAAATTGCGTTTCTCTCAGTCCCTCGGTGCAACAGTAACCATCTAAACACTAAACACTAAAACATTTAATAAACATAAGCATAAAATAGTAAAAAAGTGTAACACTGTCCTGAGTTTTTTCATAATAGTATAAAAGTATGAAAATTTACACCAACACTGAAACACCAAACACCCCTAAAACACCAAACACCCAATGAACATAAGCATAAAATGAAATAATAAAAGTGTAATACTGTCCTGAGTTTTTTCATAATAGTATAAAAGTATGAAAATTTACACCAACACTGAAACACCAAACACCCCTAAAACACCAAACACCCAATGAACATAAGCATAAAATGAAATAATAAAAGTGTAACACTGTCCTGAGTTTTTTCATAATAGTATAAAAGTATGAAAATTTACACCAACACTGAAACACCAAACACCCCTAAAACACCAAACACCCAATGAACATAAGCATAAAATGAAATAATAAAAGTGTAATACTGTCCTGAGTTTTTGCATAGTAGTATAAAAAGTATAAAACGTATATCTATAAAATAAACTGAAGTTTCTAGCGTTGACATTTGCAAAGAGTCATCAACATCTCCAAAAGTTTGGTCTGTGTTGTAAAAAGCTGCACTTTGAACCTGCAGAAGGAATGTTGTTGTTGGAATATGGGGAGATGTTTTGTTTTGGCTACTGGGGGGATGTTTTGAGCACACAAAAGACTTCAGCCCCAGGGGGTCACACAAACCTAATGGAATGCAAATCCCTCAATCTGTCATTTTACAGTCTGTGGTAAGTGTAGTACTCATCTGAATATTCTGGTATTCCTAGTGTTAATGACACAGTCGGCTTGCTACAGCCTGACACTGTCATCTGCCTGGCAACATCAGCTTCATTTCACAGCGCCACCCCAGCAAAATGCAGCTACCTGTAATTTGATGATTTAAGTGCATCTATTAAGTAAAAGTTCAACAGAGACACACATTTAGTATAATGTCAAGCAAACAAACAATTGTTGTTAGGTGGTTATCTTGTTAAATTTCGAAGAAATGGACAGCGAGTCGCCCTCTGTGTGTTTATGTTTCCGCATCTCGGGTTTTGAAAATGCAGCTGATTTGACCGTCAAAGTACATTTGTTAAGGAAAAGTTAGACTGAGACACACACCCGTACTATAATTTTGAGCAAACAAATAATTGTTTGTTAATCTTGTTAAATTCTTGTTAAAGTGCGACTAAACCCAAAATTAACTTTTTTTAGCTGATAAACTCCCTAGAATGTGTTTAAAATGTTATCTAGCACTATGGCTGTGTTTATTCTCACATAATTGTGCATATCTGTGTAAATTGGCAATATTTGGCAATATTTGGTCTAAAAATGTGTTTACGGTAGTTCTATGGGTTGAACTGGTGGATTACACCTTAATTTTCTTATTTGTGCAAACGCTCATGTGTGACATGTCTGCTCATGTGTGATGTCACACAGGTGGTTCAAGCAGAGCCAATCCCCTGCAGAGATGAGAAGTGCATACCTTATATGGAAGTGCTGCATTTCACTCCTGACAAGCGGTTTTATTTTTATTTTCATTTTCATTGTTTTAGGCCTTTGGTTTTGGATGGAATGGGTGGAATAGATAAATACATCTACATGTTTATTCTTTGTTGTTGCTTGGTGTATGTTGTTGGCTAGAGGTTTAATTTGTTTTAGGTTGTTGCAGGTGGAGGCGTGAACAAAAGCACAACTCTACCTCCACCCTTCCTTGTCTCTCGACACGCCCATTTTCAGGGAGATTTTGGAAGGAGGAGTTACCGTCTCAACCTGGGTTTAGTCGCACTTTAAAGTCATCTTGTGCAGACTCCCTCAGCTGCCATTTGGCAGCCAATCGATTTTTGGCACACTGGCCCACATTTCCGGGTTGTGAGCGGTGACGAGAAGAAAAATGCGTCGCGTAAGTAGTGATGCATAATAGATGCGACTTATACGGCGAAGCAACGTACTGTATTTAGATTTTTCCACTTTATTAGACACATTTGGACTGATGCGATTTATAGGGCTGTGCAACTTTTATGGCGGAAAATATGGTAAATGGACATTTATGTATGTGAACGTATTTGTTCAGTGCCCTGATATAACTTCTGTTGTGACTTTAAACTGAATTGAACTGACTCAATGACAGAAAGTGTTACAGATGTGAACATGGAACCAGAGCCATTTACTGTATTGGCACGAAGCACAAACAAACACAGGAATGACAAAAATGTAGTTTTTGACAGCTTCATCAAGTTTTGACAAATTGCACAGCCGATTTGTCTTAATCAGTTGGAATTAGTCACAGCAGTTCCTTCATCTATCAGGCTGTTAACACTCAACAGCTGTCGTTCTTGTCTCACCTTTGCTACTCTAGAAGGTTTACTGGAGTCAATAACATGTTATTACAAAATAGAACTCTTTTTTTCCCCCCACAATAATAATAAATAAATAAATCCAGGAAGAGGACTGCAGGAAATTCAAGCAGTACCGGTATATGACAGGACCATCAGACAAGAAGCAGGTTAGAATTACACACAAGGGGCATTTGTGTGGTGTGTGTGTTGTGCTTTGAGGTGCTTTCAACACTTTTATCAAGTTTTGACAAATCACAGGGTAGATTCGAGATGATCTGTGTTTCTGTATTACAGCAGCATCTCCCACTGTTTGGGTTGTTTTGATAGGTTTCACGCTGACATCTCTGTTGACCAAGGAGAGGAAATTAGAAGGTGACCAAGTTACTCACTGCTATGGGAGGGGGGGTGGGGGGTGGGAGATGGAGAAGTACCAAAGTGGTTCAGCAGTAAATCGATGACATGAGAATGCTTTCTCAAACTTCTATTCTTATTTTAACTGATTGTAAAAAATAAATAAAACAAACTTCAATAGTCTGGACAGTTATGGATCATTTGTGAAATGGGAACAAAGAATATTGTTTAGAAATAAAGTCATTTTGCATTTGAGGACATCTTCGAAGAAATGAGAGCAACAAAAGGCTGTGAAAGAACGAGTCAGAGTTTCTTTATTTGTCATACATGCCACATGTGGTGGAACAAAATTGTGTACCCACAGGGTCCCAGTTACATCCAACAAAAGTATAAAATGTAAAAGAAAAACAGTAATAAGATCTAAGAAAAGTGTTAACTAAAAATATGCTAAGCACTAGTAGTATAAAAACAATACACCGAACAGCAGCACTAAATGATACCAACAAGGAACACTCGGAGACTCTTTGGCAACCAATCAGTGAGAGGACTGGGTATAGAGTATTTTGGAGAAGCTGAACCTCTAATAAGTAAAGATGGGTAGAGGTTCACCAGTCTGCAAGAAACTGCATATAAAAATAGTGGACTGAATAATATTCAATAGAAAATGAGGAAGATGTTGAATATCCCATTATCTACTGTTCATAATATCAAATGATGTCAAGAATCTGGAGAAAATTCGGCAAAGAACAAGGCTGAAAGTCAATGTTGGATACTGGTGATCTTCAGGCCCTTAGGTAGCACTGCCTGATCCAGGTCTGATTCTGATGTGGACATCACTGCATGGGCTCAGGAATAGAGTTAGGCATCGTTTGAATTTGAGTGATTCCGGACCGGTTCCGATTCTTTGTTTCGATTCTGGTTTCTATCAATTCCCGATTCAGATTATTTTTAGAGGCGGGGTTAAAAAAATACATTGATTCAACTCAGTTTATTTATATAGCGGCAAGTCACAATAGAAGTCGTCTCAGGGCACTGAACAGAAACATTCATAAATAATTTTAATGATTCTGGGAAAACCAGAAAGTTAGTCCCAGTTCCAATCGATTCTCGATTCTCAATGCCCAACCCTACTCAGAAACAATCCCACAGATCATTGTCTGCATCTGCTCTATCATGGAAAAAAGAAGCCCTATAACCCATCCAGAAATGCTGCCATCTTCTCTGGGGCAAAACTCAAGGACCAAGGCAAAGTGGAAAACGGTTCTGTGGTTAGAAACATCAACACTTAATTATTTGTGTACACCATGACCACCTTGTCCTCTGTATTAACAAAAAGAGGGATTTGCCCTGTTGCAGCTCACAGTTCAAATGTCTGGTATAAGGGTGCATGCGTACCTCTTGCATGAGTGGTTTGCTGATCTGAAAATGCTCCAATGATGCAAAACTGTATAAACGGGATCTGATTATTATTATTATTTTGGCAAAACCTTACATATCTGAGTAGGAAAATGCAATACGTATTGTACACTGAATCTAATACAATATGCTATCGAAATGTGGCCTTGCGATGAACTTTTGACATGTAGCTCGGTGATCAGTGCCTTGGTCTAATACAGTAGTCCTGAGGCTTCAGGTTTGAGCACAACTTATGCCAAGAAGAGTACCTGGTGTAAAACATTTGCCAAATCTTCTGTGCAAATTCCTTGGCTGTGGCAACCCCTGCAGGATGGAGCATCTGTCTGAAGACAGTAGGGGTTTGTGTACAATCTAGATGCTGAACTGGCCTGACTGTAGTCCAGACCTTTCATCAACTGTAAACATTTGGTGCAGCCGTAATCTTGCAAACTAGGTGTAAAGTTATTATTAAATCAAGCTGGTGATCAGCGAGCAATACAACATTAAACTGATTTGTCTCCACAATAGTTGTGCACCTTGGCCGAGTCATTTTTTTTACTTCAGTATTATTCTGCTACTTCATGCAAATGCTACCCAGATGTTTTTCTTTTTTTTTGGCTGCCAATATGCAAGAGTCAAGTAGAGACCGATCAGTTTTGTTGCCTTCGCAGGCTGTGTGTTTTGCACCATGCAGATGTATGATTGTCAGTTTGTTGTGACCTCAAGTACTTGATTCATGGCGTGCACTGAATACCTCTTTAGGCAGATGATTGCAGTAGATCTATCGCACATGTAAAACTCACTGTGTCCTTTGCAAAAACACAACACAGTCAGCAGCAGTGCTGTTTTTTTTTTTTTTTTTTTCATTTAACCTTTATTTAGACCAGGGGTCTGCAACCTTTATGATCAAAAGAGCCATTTTTACACCTTCATGCACTAAATTCAATGTGTCCAGAGCCGCAACAACCTGCTACAACTGATATCAACTGGTGGCCCAATGGCCACTTTATGTTTGTTGGAGGAGACTTTTGTGGCCAGTAGGGGTGGCCGTATAAAGCAAAACATATCTAATAATTTTTTAGATTTATTGGTACTTTTACAATTTAAGACAAATAAAAAGACCAGATACTTATAAAGAGGTGGGGAAAGTTTTTAAATTCAAAAACAAAAACAAGCTATGCAGACCTATGTATTTTTTTTAATTGTGGAAAAAAACAATTAAGCATAGAAATAAAGCAAAAAGTTAAAGGTGCTATATGTAGTTTTTGAACACGCTGGCACTTAGAAACATTTTGAACAGAGACACGTTTCTGGTCCCTCCTCACTCAGAGCCATATATGACTCAGCTCCACCTCGCTCGCGCTGCAGACTGGAATGCTCCGCCTCCACTACGTCCCGTCTCAGCCGCTGCAAAGTTCTGTGATTATATGTTAATAAAACGTTCTAAAAAATAAAATAAAAACATGGAGCACTGGTCCAGCAACACAAAAACACCCTGAAATCAGCAGAGCTTCACGCAGCCACGTTGGACATGATTTAATTCGCTCGTGACAAATTCATTTCTGTCAGTGAAGGTCTGGAATGCTCCGCCTCCACTACATCCCGTCTCAGGCGCTGCAAAGTTCTGTGATTATATGTTAATAAAATGTTCTAAAATTTTAAATAAAAACATGGAGCACTGGTCCAGCAACACAAAAACACCCTGAAATCAGCAGAGCTTCACGCAGCCACGTTGGACATGATTTAATTCGCTCGTGACTTCCTCATTTCTGTCAGTCGAGGTCTGGAGGAAGAAGCGATCACTTGACTTTTGGCAAAAAAACAAAAGAAAAGTCCAGAGCAGGGATGAAGAAGGGATATTTAATACATTTGTGTCACATACAAAACAGTTTTGCATCGCTTTGCAATTATTTCAACGAGAACCTGCGCGGCCGCTGCAGGGTTGACAGGCGGGGGCGTGGGTTAGGGGGGGGCGTGGGTTAGGGGGTGAGAAGTGAGAAGCTCTGTTTTTATTGGCTGGCTGTTTTTATTGTCTGGTTAACCGCGGGGCGCTCTGGTTTTTATAAATGCTTTTATTACCACCGGGAGACGCCAGAGGACTATAGTTTTTTTCAGATATTACCTGTCAAACATCAATATATCAGAAGATAGTGGCAGAGTGAAGAAATATGTTTAAAAGCCTTGTTTAAAAAATAAGTTACATACAGCAGCTTTAAAGTGAGTATTTGCCAAAGAAATGACATGAAAACTGTTAAAACTAGTATTTTGTTGTTGTTTGTATAACAACCAATAAACTTCAGTTTTATGTTAGTTTTAGTCAAAGCTTGAAAGAGCCGCTGTGGAGGAACCAAAGAGCTGCATGTGGCTCTAGAGCCGCAGGTTGCAGACCCCTGATTTAGACAGATAAGTCACACTGAGCCTCGAAGACTCATTTACAAGTGAGATCTGCAGACAGACAAAAAGTAATGAAATTAGACACATTAGGAAATGGAGGCGAAAAAATTCCTATTAAAATCTTTCTAATTGCCTGAGAAAAACAATTCTAATATTAAAAAAACACCTTGCACAGATAAGCACATAGTGACATAGACATTCTGCAGAGGGGGTGGGGAGGCACCGAGAACAATGAGCAATGTTCATACTCTCGAGGTCACCGTAAGAGTTCTGATAAGGATGGAATAATCAACAGCTCCCTCCGAAGTTTTACGTGTTTTAGCCTTGAAACCTATATCGAGTAAAACCCTCTAGATATTTCTGCCAGATGAATAAAAACACGTTTTACCGAGGAAATACTCCTGCAACCAGCACAAGCATGTGGTTTATCCTATATGCATGTCTTATCAATCAAAAACAATTCTGTGTGAGGAAATTGGGGGAAAGAAGGGGGTTACTGGATCAGTAAGGCTTGTGTTTGAGTTGACTATCTGAGTATTGTCTTTTCATCACCTTCTTGAATGCTCTTGGTCACACAGCTGCAACCTCCAGTGAGTCCCTCCTTCTATTTTCCATTGTTTGATTGAGATGAAAGGTTAGGTATGATGAGCAAAAGGCTTTGGCTTACAGGGTTGAAAACAGTCTTTACAAACATTACATTCTTCACAAACTGGTTTGTGTGTTTTGGTCTTTGTTAGCTAAGAATTATCAACGTAACATGCATTAAGGCCCAGAAACATGAGGACTTTATTGTTTTCTTCTTTCGGCCGCTCCTTCTTCAGGGGTCGCAACAGCGAACTAACTTGCATTTAGACTTGGCAATTGTTTTTTCTCTGGATGTCCTTCATGACACAACCACCGAGCTACCACGGCCCTCTGCGTGGAGCAGAGAGCTGCCATCTAGAGTGCTCAGGGGAGCCGATGGTGCGGGTTAAGGGCCTTGCTCAGGGGCCCAGAGTGGGGCAAATGAAGGTGGAGGCAGGTGTTTCATCTTTCCCACCCACATTTTGATGCTGTCGTTCCAGGGAGTCGAACCGGTGACCTTCCGATGACCTCTCTAACTTCTGTGCCACCACTCCCCCACACTATATGAATGAAAAGTGATGTTGCAAAATGTTCCCTTCAGAAGGTTTTTGGTCTGCCTTGAGCTGGGTCTTCCTAGTGGGGAATCCTTGGAAAACTGGAAGCGAGAGACACCCAGGAGGCATTTTAATCATGTGCCTGAATCAAGCTGACATCTTTGATGATAAGGAGGAGCAGCGGCTTTTATTTGTACTTCCCCTGGTTGACAGTGCTTACATTATCTCTAAGGGTGACCCCAGGCCCCCTATGGAAGAAGCTCATAGATGCATGTATCAAAGACCTCCTTTTCTTAGTTTGGTAATTATCTACTTTACAGACATAAGTAAGGGTTAGAACATAGAAACCAAGAACTTGAAGCAGCTTTTCCTTTGCCACAATGCCATCAGCACTACAGGTACATTGATCTAGTTCCTTCCATCCTGCTGTCCCTCAAAAACACTGCCAGGTGATATAGTGTCTCATTTGGCTTCAAGTAGCATTTATGAGGGAGTCTTCTGAACATTTTGCAACTTTTGCGTCACATACTTGACACATCGGGTCACCCCTTCTCATCATTAATTGGCATGCAGGGTGCTCTCATTGGTTTGTTTCGGGTTCGTGGGTCAAATAAAAGGTGAATGGTTAAGGTTAGGGTTTGTTATTAAGTTAGGCTTAAGGTTTAAATTTTGACAGAAAAATCCATCCTGTTGCTAAAAAATAAGTACCGGTAGATATGAAAGGGCTTCACTATCCAAACCGGAAGAGAAGATCACAGCATAACATTCAATGACACCCTGCACACCAAATAATGACGAGAAGGGGTGACCCGACGCGTCAAGTACGTGACGCGGAGGGACCCTGACCCAAAGCATCAATATATGACGAGTTTTCCCGGGTACTCCGGTTTCTCTCCACAGATCAAAAACATGCATGTTAGGCTGAATGATAATTCTAAATTGTCTCTAAAGTGAGAAAGTGAATGGTTGTTTGTTTCTATGTGTCCCTGCGATGGACTGGAGACCTGTCCAGAGTGTCCTCTGCCTCTTGCACAGTGATGGCTAGCTATGGACGCCACTGACCCCAGCGACCCGAAAAAGACGACGCAGCTAAATAACGAATGGATGAATTCTTCACAACTTTTCCAAAGTGCCCCACTTCAAAATACTGTAGGTGAAATATCCACCCGCTTCGGATGTTATCAACCATAAAATGGGCGCTATCATCTGTTATCACCCCCATTCGTAGCGGTCAGATTGCCCCTCCTATACCTCCTAGGAGGTTTAAAGGTACGTTATCACCGTTACAAGGTATGACAGCAGGCTCCGTCTTTTTTTCATTCAACCTTTATTTATACAGGCTAGCCTCATTGAGCCACAGAGACTCATTTACAAGAGGGACCTGTCTCACTCACACCCAGGGTCAATTTAGAGTTACCAATCAGCCTAACATGCATGTTTTTGGCCTACATGTTAAAGTTTCGAGTAAAGCCTCTGGTGTTACGTTTAGGGTCTTGGTTAGTTTAGGCACAAGGGTAAGGGGGTTAGGTTTAGGGTTGGTCCTCTGGGTCAGGTTTAGGAAAACGGTTACATACGCTGAAAAACACGAAAACACTACACTTCCGGGTTTGCAAAAACACGCAGCCTCACAGGGATTACAACGCTGATAACGACATTTTAAACATGCTAGCAGGTAGATTGGACACTTTCTCCGATACATTATGGGGATGATAACAGATGATAGCGCCCGTTGTATGGACTGATAACACCCGAACCCTCTGAAATATCCCTTTACAGGCATGTGCACAGTATTGGATTTGCTTTGACCTGAATCATAAAAATACCAGAAAACAATGCTCCATATAAATCATTTTAAAATGCATGCTGCCCCAAAACCAGAGCTGAGTGATAATTCTTCTATAGCCTATAATTTATTTTTTTAAAGTTCCTCCATGAAAAAATAAAAATAAAAAATCCAAACTACACTTTGGAAAATTTGTAATCTTATTAATCCGAATTAAAGTCCTTGACTTGGTGACCATCTGTCACTTCGCGCACTATTTTGATGCTGCATGCGCCTCAGCCCGCCCCCTCTGTGTGTGAAGGGGTGGAGGAACAGTGATGGGGGGGGGGGGGTGATCCTACCAGGCGGAGTGATTCGTGCTGGTATCTGTTCAGTGCGTGTGTGTGTGTGCGCGACTGCGAACTATACGGCTGCTGCTTGTCACTCATTGTGCCGCGGCGCGGGAGCGAATAGGACCAAAATAATAAAGAGAGAGAAACAATCCAGTCCTCGTGCTGTTGCAGTGATTTTCTCTGGAGAGGCTCATCCTGTGAAGAAGAAGAAGAGTTCTTCAAGGAGAATATCTGTGGCACATTACAATGCTCCAAACAAGGGACATGATGTGGGCGCTGCTGCTGATCTGCTGCGCAGGTAAGATGATTGTTCACCTCCAACAATGAGCCGTGCGCGCGGAGCGAACCGAGGCCGATGAGCGCTCCCGCATCCCGGGGCAGCATCCTCTCCCTCTGCGCGTGCACCCGCGCGCCTCTCCGGCTCCGGGGAGGATGGAGCTCTGCACAACTCATTCAGAAAGTTTCTTTAGGAAGTGGGAGCATCTTCATTGGGGAAACTCAAATTGGCGCAGGTGTTTGTAATAATTGTGCGCGTAAATCACAGAAGGTTCCGCATTTTGTTTGGATTTTTTTTTGTCCAAAGCGTGTTTTTTTCTCCCCCTCTCCACACGTGCGGAGTGTTGTATTGTCACGCAGCGTGGGGGTGATGCTGACAGGGAGACTGCAGCCTTGTGGTCCCCTCCACGCATTCAGTTGCAGGCTGTCCATCCATCCGCAGCGTTTGGTGACGCACTTCCAATGAGCCTTAAAAGCAAAAAGCCGTTTTCTGACCCAAAGGTTCTGCTCAGACTTTCTGTTTTTATTCCCCTGGCTCGCAGAGAGCGTCCTCCACGCACGCGGAGCTGCTTTGTTTCAGACAGGTTTCTGACCGTTACACCGAGAAAACTCCCATTTTTAGTCCATTACGCACAAATTCTCATCTGTTGTGCGCTCACACTGTGCCATGGTCACAGGAAGAACATTTCTAATGTGCCATCTTGGATCATTTATGGTTTGTTAAGTCTTTTGGTCATCCTTTTTTTCCGCCCTTTGCTCTATAAAACTCTGTGGTGCCCAACTTAGCGCGGGGTTGTTCATGCGCAAAAAGGAATATTGACACATGCTCCTGCTCCAGACTGATTCGATCATTTTAATTTGGTTGGTTGGGAAGAAGTTCGTCATCCATTGAGAACGACTGAATAGTCATTCAGTGGACACAATAGGACCCAATCCCAGAGCTCCCATGGTTATTTAGTGCGGAGGGAGCAGACCCCTCCAACACCCACAGCCCCTTCATCCCTTCCCGCATCTGCCCCCCCTCTCTTTTAGCCTCCTGCAGTTGAGTGTTGCAAGTGAAGTTTGAGGACCCCCAGGGGTCACTGGAGAGAGGGAACAGTTGGATGCTCTGATTTAACGGTTTCACTTCTCTGCAGCTCACTTTTCATTTTGCCTTCTTGATTTATTTATTTATTCTGTCTGAGAAGAAGCATGCTGGTTTCCTCTTGTTAAAGCTGAACTCAGCTCTGACCTCCCTGGTTTACTTGAAACGTTTGTGAAATCCTCACCCACACTAAATATATATATATTTATATTTTAAATCTTGAACTGACAACGTTATTTAAGTCTTTTAAAAAAAAATGTTTTTAGTGAGACGTCATGAGAACACAACACTAAAGAGACAATTCACATACTTTGACGTGGTGTTCTATTTAAAGAGTATGAATAATAAGTATCTTACCTGTTATAGACAGAAGGAATTAGTCATTTAAACCAAACCATTCTTTTTTTTTTTTTTTTTGCGTTTTTCAGCTCTAGTGGCCCATTTTTGTTGTAGAGGATGGAGGGCGAAACAGGGCAAGAGCACCCGCTTCGGATGTTATCAACCATAAAGTGGCCCTTATCAATTATTATCATCCCCATACGTGGTAGTCAGAATGCCCCTACTGCACCTACTAGGAGGTTTAAAGGTACATTGTCACCGTTACAAGCAATGACAGCAGGCTCCGTCTTTAGCTACGTGTTAAAGTTTAGAGTAAAGCCTCTCTGGCGTTAGGTTTAGGGTCTTGGTTAGGTTTAGGCACAAGGGTAAGGGGGTTAGGTTTAGGGTTGGTCCTCTGGGTCAGGTTTAAGGTTAGGTTGAGGAAAACAGTTACATAAGCTGAAAAAAACAAAAACGCTACAATTCCGGGTTTACAGAAACACACTGCCTACTCACAGCGATTATTACGCTGATAACGTTCTTTTAAACATGCTAGGAGGTCGATTGTGGCCTATTCGCCACTAAAAATGGGGATGATAACAGTTGATAACGCCCATTGTATGGACTGACAACATCCGAACCCGCTGGCAAGAGAGGGGGAGACATTGTGGAAAGGTCGTCGGGACCGGGATGTGAACCCGCGACACCACAGCGAGGACTAGCCTCAAACATGGGCTGCGCTGTTAACCCCTGCGTCATATAGCCGCGGCCCAAACTAAACCATTCTACTAATTTATTTAGTCCATCCACATTAGCTTTATACCTGCTTCTTCCTTTTTGGGTCATTGGTGTCACTGGTGTCCAGCGGTCACTGTGCGAGAGGCAGGGGACACCCTGGACAGGTCTCCAGTCCATGGAGACAGGGGCACATAGGGACAAACAACTCTCTCACTCACACCTAGGAACAATTTAGCATTACCAATCAGACATGCATGTTTTGGGTCTATGGGAGGAGTACCCAAAGAAAACCCACACGTGCAAACTGCACCCACAATAGCCCCCTGGCTGGGATTTGATCTGGCGACCTTCTCGCTGAAAGGCACCAGCTCCACCAACATGGTGCCACCGTGCCGCCCTAATTCATTTAGTGTTTTCTTCTTGACCCTCCTGTCCATGTTTAAAAGCAGAGAGAGCAGTCGGACACTGTCACTTTAAGGTTTAGGCCTGTGGCCTCATGCTTTGGTTTAAAAAAAGTCTTGTCTACATGCTTTAGACTTATTGTTAATAAAAGTTTACTCCCCCAGGTCCTGCTGCAAAAATATGTATTGAAGCAGAGGCTTTGGATGCAGAAACACATGGAATACTCAGTTATTATTTATTTTGGGAGGGGGTCGGTGGCAGGTGTGCTGAAAGAAGCACATTGACTGCTTAAAGCCATTAGGAAACAAGTCGGTGTGTCATAGGTGCCAGTGTAAAACAACAACAAACAAAAACAATCACATCGATTCTTCAAATTAACTTATTTTACTAGATTTAAATATGAACAAATTCACTGTCCATCATTTGTGATTAGCTCTTTGAATATCTTCAACTTGGACAAAATGGTTTTCATTCAAACAGGATTAAAAAGCTAACAGTTCAGCCAAGCCAAGACCAAAGTATAATATTTTCAAGTGAAACAACAAATTATAGAAAATAATGAATACAAACAAATTCCATTTGGGCTGCACATGTTTAAATTACAAAATAGTCATATCTAAAGGATACTGACATTTAATTTATTTTGTGGACGGCACAGCAGTGCAGTGGTTAGAGCTGCCATATCATATCAGAGCCACCTGCATCGTGAAGGACCCCACTCACCCAGCACACACACTTTTTGCTCCGCTCCCCTCAGGAAGGAGGTTGAGGAGCATTAAGTCTAGAACCACTAGACTGAGGAACAGCTTCTACCCTGAAGCTGTTAGACTCATAAATATCTAACCAGAATAATCACTATGACATAATCACTGTAATGCCACTTTGTTATAGGCTGCTGATTATCCATGCTGCTGATTTATTTCATGCTGCTGTGCTCATTCGTACTCATCTGCTCACACAGACTAATGTTCGTGCTGCTGTTCAGCATATTGTTTTTGTACTACTCGTGCTTAGCATATTTCTAATGTTTTCCTTAGTTCATATCTTATTACTGTCTTTCTTTACAATTAATGCTTTTTTTTTGGATGTAACTGGGACCACGATTTCATTCCACCACGTGTACCACATGCGTAGGACAAATAAAGAAACTTTGACTTTGATAGTGAGAAGGTCGCAGGATCCTCTCCCGGCCAGGGGCCTTTCTGGGTGGAGTTTAAATGTTCTCCACCGACATGAATGGGTTTTCTCCAGCTACTCCAAGTTTGTTGGTTTTTTCACAGACCAAATGTGTTTACCGGACATTAGATTCACTGGTGGCTCTAAATTGTCCAGAGGTGTGTGACTTTGGGTCTCTGTGAGGGACTTGCGACCCGTTCATGGTCTACCTGCATCTTGCACAGTGAATGCTGGGAAATAAGCAGTCGCTCCCAAGAACTGGGAAAGGGAAAAAAGGGCGAAGAGCATGAATGGCTGGATTTAGTTTTGTGAACCTGGAATACAAATCGGCACTCTTAGATGTATATTTACTGTATGATCAAATTTTGCTTAAAAACATGAACAGAGAACGTTGGCTCCGGTTTGCAGTTTTTATAGATATTAAATGTCAAAAAGATTCTGCCTGATTTATTATGACCATATTTAAACAATAAAACGCACTAATGTGGAATACATTGCATATATTTGCTGTTTGGATTATCGGTGCTTAGTTGAGTTGCATTCGGGTCCAAAAACTCAGATCCGAACTGGCCCCGGCCCGTAGCCATCATTTTCAAACCCCACCTGACCCGACGAATTAACAGTAATTACAAGTCCCTGCTTCTGCCTGCATTCTGCCTTATTCAGACACGGACCCTGCTCTGACATGTCTGCTTTGAGATCTCACCTGTTTGGGTTGTTGGCCGTGCGCGTCCGCTGAGTGCAGCGACTGAATGAACGTCCATTTAGACGACGGATCGCTTCCTGGCAATATAGTCCCATCTGAAGCTTAACCAAATTTTATTTTACCTTTTTCAAGGCCGGTTAGCTTGCGGTGAAATCTCCGTGTATGGCTGATGAAGGTGCGGTAGGCCATGATTCCATATACTGGTATTTGGAATCTATGGCAAGACATGTTTCCATATACCGGTAATTGGATTGCGGCTGATCCGCTGACACAATCAAAAGCCAGATACCAACCTGGCCGACCCATTCAGCGCATTATCATGGCCCGGCCCAACATGCTTCTAATTCAGGGCGGGCCAGGCTGAGCTTTGGGGCCAGATTAGAAATGACAGCTCTAGTGCTTAGGCTTATACAAAAATCAAATAGGCACACATCAACCCCCAACCAAAACATGTTCCATGGCTATGGTTGGCTATGTTCATGTTGGTAAATAACCATGCAATGCCAAACTGATGGTGATGTAAAGGTGTTAAAACAGTGTTTAAATAAGCCATTATTAAAACCACTTTAAGACTGGGGTCCTGTTTAAACAGAGCAGTCCAAGTTCAAGTTCAAGTCAATTGTATTGTCATTTCCATCACGTGATACATGAGATGGAACAAAATTATGTACTGTACTCTGGATCCCAGTAACACACAAAAATAGCAAAACTATAAAGTATAAAAAGAAACACTATGTAAGGATCTAAGATATATGCTAAACGAACGCCAACCGTAACACTAAAAGATCTGACATATATCCTAAACACTAAAAATGTAAAACAATACGGCGTAACAACAGTCCACTTTCTCAACTCCTGCTAAAAGTATATCAACAGTTTGGTGTCAGTTAAACACTATTTACCCAGAGTGAATCAATTCAAAGAGATATGAAAGGTAAGAATTGTTCATAACTATTAAAGAGCTTATCGCAAAAGATCACGCTTTTTCCAAAATGTGCAAAGGTGGTTGACTTGAAATTGTGTTTTTACCTACAACTTTAGTTTTATACCGTGCCACTACTTGCAGTTGAACTAAACACACTTTAAACAACATTAGGCCACACATTTCTAAGTTATACATTTGTGAGATTTATTCAAGTC
>JBBPBX010006352.1:30959-56569 GCA_038048925.1 Garcialebias charrua
GTTTACATTCTGTCGCTCTGGCGTTATTTGACCTGTTTGAGTGACTTTGGTACGTTTAATCTGTTTAAATTCTGTCGCACTGGCATTGTTTTACCTGTTTGGATCGTGTCACGTTGGTTATGCTTGCACTGTGGATGTTCTGTGCGGTTGGTGATCGAGGTGGCTGTACTCGTGAGCTGCTTGGTGCTGTCCTGACTTTAATCGTTTTTCTTCATGCTCTCCCTCTTTAGGCCAGCCGTACATGCCGGCACATGCTTCGATTTCCCCGAGGCTCCGTGCTAAGATCCTGCAGGGGCAGCACGTTAATCTGGTTTCCCTGCTGCTCCCCTCCCCCCCTGTCGATCATCAGGTGGCCTCCTCCTCGGAGTTCACTGCGGTCTTCCGCTCCGCCGATCCCCGCCTGTCCAGGGACCTGTCCGTCGGCGAGTTTGTGGCGGCCTTTGGGGTTTTCCGGGATGTTCTTTGCTCGGTCTACCCCGAGCGTAGGGTCGAGCTGGACGCCTACCTCGCCTTGGTGGTAGATCTCAGCCTCTCGTACGGCAGGTCCCTGTTCTACCGTTACCATAACGCCTTTTCCACCAAGGCTGCTGCCATCCTGTCCCGATCAGGGATGCGTCTTGACTGGTCGGTCCTGGACACTGACCTCCTTGTCATGCTGACCCACGCAGCCCCATGCCACTCCTGCTCTGCCGTCGGCCATCGCAGTTCCCTCTGCCCCTCGGTCCCGTTTGGCCTGCCTCCTCTGCCCTCCCTGCCGGCGCCCCGTTCTGTTGGGGATCCTGTTGGCGGCCTGCATGCGGACCACCGCGGTCGGGGGGTGGAGGCTTTCGACGACATGCCGATTTGTAACCATTTTAACCGTTCTGTCTGCTCGTACCCCAATTGTGCCTTTCTCCACGTGTGCAGCTTCTGCAGGGGCGCACACCCACGTTCAGTCTGCCCTCGTCGGTGGGCCCCCAAGGCCCTTCACGGGTCCGAACGCTGATCTTCCTTCTCCCGTTCGCCCCGTTTCTTTCTTAGTTAGCCTCCCGTTGACCCTGTTTTACTTTGATAGTTGGCTTCCCGTTCACCCCGTTTTGCTTCCTTGTTTGGCCTCCCGTTAGTCCCGTTTATTCGATCCCTCCTGGTTGGCATTGTCTTTCGTGCAAACTCTGTCATCTGGGTCCGTTCCCGAGTCTGTTGCCTTCCCATGCCATCGAGCTCCTTCCTGACTGTTTTCTATTCTTGCCTCTGCGTTCCCCCCGAGGGGCGTAGCTAAGCTCCCTCCGCAGCCGTTCAAGGTGCTCCCGAGGCTTCCTTCCGTTGGCCTGATCACTGGTCTTGGCGGCCTGCTCCTCCTGCGTCCACCCGGACATCTCATCCCTGCTTGCTGCTCGACGCTTGCTCAGTTTCTGGGTAAGCTCTCGCATTGTTCACTAGTGGAGGGGTCCTTCAGTCGTGGACGACGCCTCCCTCTTCCTTTCTGGCAGCTCGAGTGGGCTTTGCTTTTCTCTGGTGGCCCATGCGGGTTCGCTCTGGCAGCCCATGCGGGCTCTCTCTGGCAGCTCGAGCGGGCACGCTCCCTTCTCTCATTCCTCTGGCAACCCTTCTCACGGGCTTCCTTTTCACCTTTCGGCCAGTCCCTCGCCGGCTCGCCCCTGGCTATGTTTGGGGGGAGGGAGGAGTATATCCATAATCTATCTCCCCATGCCGGACATTCAAGCTCTCAGCAGTCCGGCATGCATGCAACTTGAGCCGAATCACTTCCCCCTTTTGTCTTCTTTCCATGGAAAGGGGCTGGAGCCCATGCACGCTCGTTCTTGGTTGCCCCAACGGGGCTTGTTCCCGGGAATGCGGCTGTTGCCCAGTCCGAGAAATGAGGCTGTCATTGCCCAGTCCAAGAAAAGAGGCTGTCGTTGCCCAGTCCGAGAAAAGAGGCTGTCGTTGCCCAGTCCAAGTAAAGAGGCTGTCGTTGCCCAGTCCAAGTAAAGAGGCTGTCGTTGCCCAGTCCAAGTAAAGAGGCTGTCGTTGCCCAGTCCAAGTAAAGAGGCTGTCGTTGCCCAGTCCGTGAAAAGAGGCTGTCGTTGCCCAGTCCGTGAAAAGAGGCCGTCGTTGCCCGGTCCAAGAAAAGAGGCTGTCGTTGCCCGGTCCAAGAAAAGGGGCTATCGTTGCCCAGTCCGTGAACAAGGCTGCTGCCCAGCCCATGAAAAGACGGTGTTGCCCACGCATACTCGGGCAGCCAGACCCTCGCCAGCTCGGCCCCGGCAATTTATTTTTGGGGGGTAGATATCCATAATCTATCTCCCTATGCCGGACATTCAAGCTCTCAGCAGTCCGGCATGCAAAGCAATGCCCTCCGCCGGGGCCCGAGCGCCAAAGAAACCTTAATCAATAAAACATTTTAATTGTATTCTCTCTCTCGTTTTGTGAGTCTCTTCAGGTTGAAATGAAGTCGAAGACGCAAATTCAACAATGGCAGGACTCACAGCTGCATCGAATCACTCATCAACTGTCCACCTGGATATAAGGCACCCCTTTCCTCAGCTCTTCCTGTTTGCCCGTTGCCAGTCTAGTCGCCTCCCTCCGCCTCCCCGTCTCCTCCTGGGGTTTCTGGTTCCTCTGTCCTCCCCTGTTCTTCGTCCCGCCTCCGCCGCCTGGGGTTGTCCTGCTCGCCTTCGTCTTGGTCCTGCTGCTGTGTGCGTTCCTGCTTCCTGTTCCCTGCGACCCAGCCGGTCATGGCAGATGGCCGCCTGTCCTGAGCCTGGTTCTGCTGGAGGTTTCTTCCCCTCGGGGGAGTTTTTCCTTCCCGCTGTCGCTTCGTGCTTGCTCAGGACGGGGTTTCTGCGCTGGTGTTCGTCTCCGGGTTGGCCGGAGCCGTCGGCCGCTGGCTGGCTGTCATTCACGTACCGGTGGGATGGATTGGACGTCTGCGTTCCCTTCTGAACCACCGGGTTCGGGTCCCGGGGGGGGGGTAGATATCCATAATCTATCTCCCTATGCCGGACATTCAAGCTCTCAGCAGTCCGGCATGCAAAGCAATGCCCTCCGCCGGGGCCCGAGCGCCAAAGAAACCTTAATCAATAAAACATTTTAATTGTATTCTCTCTCTCGTTTTGTGAGTCTCTTCAGGTTGAAATGATCAGATTCTGTTCCTTTGTTAGGTCTAATGCTCCTTTTTTCAGGCAGACAACTTTTACTTAAATGTGTTTACTGTAGTTAAAATGTCACACTGGTTTTGCTTTGTGTTAAATAAAATATTTCAAAGGTATATATAAAAAAGTTAAGTCTGGTCCTCTGGACATTCAAAAAAAAAAAAAAAAGAGACCAGAGCAGAGCAGAGGACCAGATTTAACTTTTTACATTTTTCTACCTGGATTATTGAGCATGCATCAGGATATTTCAAAGGTACAGTATAATCATTCCTCTTTCTTATTTTGATTAATGGCATTTAACTGTGCATGTCATCTCTGAAATTCTGACGCACAGAATCACAAGTTCAAGTGTGAACGGTGTCAGAGAGTAAACAATAAAAACATCATCATCTGCAGCATTGTTCATTAAAATGGCTCAACACTAATAATGTATTACAGAAAATATATATACGGTAGGTACACTTATTGATATTGTAGACCAGTGCATTCGGTAATCCATTCAGCAAGTATATTTAATAGTTTAAATATTTTTAAACACACATACTTATTTACTTTTATGTGGTCCTTCTATTTTTTTCTAGAGTACATTTTTGTCTGTTTGTACTTTTACTACAGTTTTTGAGTACTTTCTCCACCAGTGCTAAACTTGTCTCTAGGTGTGAGTGAGAGAGTGAATAGTTGTTTGTCTCTATGTGTCCCTGTGATGGACTGGAGACCTGTCCAAGTGTCCCCCGCCTCTCGCACAGTGATTACCGGATATGAGCACCAGTGACCCCTGTGACACAAAAACATGATGATGCAGGTAAAGATAATGGATGGATGAACTTTCACGATGAATATGTCACTGATGTCTGCTTGACCAAACAGTATGGAAAGTTTTATGAAGGACAACATCACATTGTGACACTTTAAATTGGAGTGACCCTCTAACCGTGATGAGCCCGGCTGAACAATTCACTGATGAAAACGCCAACAGAAGAAACAGTTGTTCTTATCAATCAGTCGTTTAAGGGTCATACAGCTTGGAGTGCCGCTACATTTATTATCAGTATGTTCTGGAAGATGAAAATTTTAAAGGAAATAGTGCATGTTTCAATGAACACTTTAAAGAATATAAAAAATTAAATAAAAAGTTAAAGAAAGGTCAAGACACATTCTTATTTGGCTAAAACACTCCAGCTAACTGAGGCTGACATGGTTTTAACTAATGTAGAAACTTGTGGAATAATCTGGTATGCTGGTGAAGATTCTCAGTCGTCCAGGACATGATAAAATCAAAAAGGCGTTCAATACAAGATCAACTGGACTTTATTTGTTTCAGAAGACGTTTCGACCCCTATCCAGGGGGCTTTTTCAATTCACTGAAACCAAAATGTGAGCGTGTGGAGTTATAACAGTCTATAGAAATCACGCACCATCATATGCAAATTGCAAGCTGAGGTAACACATACATGTAAATTGACAGATCACACCTTAACAGTAGGGGTTTCCCTTGAAGTCTCTGGCAGAAAACACACAACTGTATGTAGATTGACAAAAAACACCTCACTGTCAATCTACATACAGTTGTGTGTTTTCTGCCAGAGACTTCAAGGGAACCCCCTACTGTTAAGGTGTGATCTGTCAATTTACATGTTTGTGTTACCTCAGCTTGCAATTTACATATGATGGTGCGTGATTTCTTTAGACTGTTATAACTCCACACGCTCACATTTTGGTTTCAGTGAATTGAAAAAGCCCCCTGGATAGGGGTCGAAACGTCTTTTGCAACAAATAAAGTCCAGTTGATCTTGTATTGAATGCCTTTTTGAAATAATCTGGTAGTATCAGCCAAAACCATCTCATCAATACCTAACTAATCTAGAAAAGGCTGAGTTCATCTGGTAAAAGGCAATAAGATGCATGCACCAGGTGGGACATGCTTCTCTAGAGTTTGTTGGACCAGAAACTTCAGCTTCTTGAGCTACAATGAACACAGCATTTTGCTTCAGTTTGGTTTAAGATGGCGTATAATGTTAAAAGACTGGTAAATAAAACATTAAAGTGAAGTATGGTAAGTGTCAAATATGAACAAAAATGATTTATACCCTCTAGTTGGGGATGAATGTCTGGATGATGTTGATGTCTGAATATAAATGTTGTTTTTCTCATATAGAAAAAATATTCAAAAAATATATTTTATAG
Organism: Garcialebias charrua; assembly: GCA_038048925.1. Taxonomy (NCBI): domain Eukaryota; kingdom Metazoa; phylum Chordata; class Actinopteri; order Cyprinodontiformes; family Rivulidae; genus Garcialebias; species Garcialebias charrua. Next base: position 36,275 of record JBBPBX010006352.1, read on the forward strand.
TGCATTTAAGGCCTTGGTTTATAGTTTGCTTCCCAAAGCCCTGGACTTTTCTTCAAAGTAGGCAAACTACGAAGAGAATTTTTCATCAAGCGGGCCTGGGCCCCAGTGAAGGTATCACAAGCCAGCTCCCTAAATACCACATACCCTGAACTGTTGGATGAAAACAGAGAACACAACGGAACAACGCTATCATCCCAGATTAACTTGTTGAAGCCGGTTATGAAGCAAAGAGGTGAATGTTTTGTTTTGTGTTTTTGGCAGGAAATAAAAGTTGTTTTCTCTCTTTTTGATCAAACAGCAGGAGACCACATCTGTGCGTGAAGCACAGATGTGGACACACGCTGTGGAAATGCTTACTTTTATTTGCTTTTTACACTCTGTGGAGTAAACACAGAAATACAAGTTTGTTGTCACTGGCTGATGAAGGCTTACTCTTGGGGGTTTTTGGGTTTCGTTCTGAATTTTCTGTATCGTGGTGTTTCATACACTCCCAAGTGTCCCCCCTCCTTGTGGCTCAGCTCCTGTCTCACCTGTGTCTACTTCTTATCACTTCAGGTGTTTGTCATTCTATCTCATCAGTGTCCGTGTTTGTTCAGCGTCCTTGTGTCTTTTCATTTGTCTGTGGATTGTCCTGTATGGCGTCATCTTCTGTTCTCTCTCCGTGTCTCCTCCATTATTATTATTATTTTTTTGATTGATATTTGTAGTTTTATGCTTGTTTTATTCTGTGTATACTTTTAGCATTGATTTTTTATTGTACAGCGCTTTGTGATTTTATGTCTGTGATAAGCGCTCTAGAAATAAACCTTACTTACTTACTTATGGTACTTACTTGTTATATGTGTAAGTTTTACTGTCACTTCAGCCTTTGTTTGATTAATAATAAATATTCTTTATTTTATTATTGAGTTCCCGAGTCCTGTCTGCACCCTGGGTTCAACTACACATCAGAACAGGATAACTGTGTGCATTTGAAATATTTATTTTGACCCTTGACCTTGACTTTAATGGACTTACGACCTGTCCTACATGTATCCAGCCTCTTTTACAGCAATGGCTAGAGACTGACACCAAGTTCACTGAGGCCCTGCACGGAAAACTGTGTAAAGATAACGGATGGATGGATGGTTCATCCAATATTTATGCATGGATATTTACTGCTTTGAACTTCAATCTTGAATGAATGTATTAATGCATAGATAAGATAGATCTTTATTGATCCCGCAGGAAATTGTTGTTCCAGAGTTTCAGTACAAATGAACATACATAAGGAATCACACAATATATATAAAAAATAACAAATATAGAAAACATTTAAAAAAATCAACAAATAAGTTCTAAACAGGTGCAGACAGAAACATTAAAGTGTTTATTGTAGGGTATGATTAATTTTATTATCCTATGTGCAGAAAGGGGGAGGAGTTGAAAAGTTTGAAGGACTTCCTGTGGTGTTCTGTGGAGCACCTCGGTGGTCTCAGTCTGCGACTGAAGGTGCTGCGGTAAGAGTCCAGGGTGTCATGCAGGGGGTGTGATGTGTTGTTCAGGATCTGGAGCAGTTTCCTCAGCATCCTCTGCTCAGACTCCTCTGTCAGAGACTGCAGGTTCACTCCCAGAACTGAACCAGCTCTCTTGATGAGTTTATCGAGTCTGTTGGCATCAGCTTTCTTCACCCTGCTGCTCCAGCACGCCACAGCATAGAAGACGATGCTGGAGACCACCGAGTGGTAAAATATCTGCAGCATGGTCCTGCAGACGTTAAAGGACCTGAGTCTCCTCAGAAGAAAAGGCAACTCTGCTTTTTCTTGTAGAGGATGTTGGTGTTAGCTGTCCAGTCCAGTTTATTGTCTAAGTGGACAACCAGGTACTGTACTTGTAACAGTCCACATTGTCCACCTTAGTACCCTTCATGTTGATAGGGTTGGGGGCTGATGATCTTCCTGTGGTCCACCTGCAGCTCTTTAGTTTTTCCAATGTTGAGGTGCAGGTGGTTCTGATATAGAGTTCAGATAGAGATAATTACTATAGAGATAATTCTAAATATTACATTAATCACGAATAAACAACAGAAAATTTCACTTTGTGTCATTTATTTTATATTATTTTTTTGTTCACTAAAATAGTTTATCTATCCATCTCTTCATTCTGTGCAGCTTGTTTTGTCAGGTCGTGGGGCAGCAGCTGCAGCAGAGAGAAGCAGACCTCTCTTTCCACAGCCACCTCTTCCAGCTCTTAGGCCCTAACCACCCGAGAAACAGTCCCTCCAGCGTGTGCTGGCTCTTCCTTGTGGACTTCTCTCACTTACATGTCCAGAACACCTCTTAAAGAGACATCAAGGATACTACCGTCTGTCTGAACCACCTCAACTGGCTCCCCTCAACGTAGAGGAGCAGCAACTTCAAGTCTTTCTCTGATAGTTGAACTTCTCACCCTATCTCTAAAGGAGAGAGGTAAAAACTATACTTTTGACTCCATGTAACAAAAATTAATAAAAAAATTTTTTTTTAACTATGCCACATTGTTGTGTAAACAAACAAGCAGAAAGTAATTACAATACCAGCTTGAAATTACAAACAAATGCAAAAACAAAGCAGCAAAAGTGTCACAATCTTCCTTGATTATGCACTTGGGGTTTCTTACACTGAATAGAGAACCATCTGTTCCTTTGAGGGAGGTTGTGTCACAAGAGATACAGCTCATACATGCAGCATTTTAGTTGGCCTTTCAAAAGTGGTTCAAAAGGAAATAATTAAATAACATCATTGTGATAACACATCCTCAAATAAAATGATCGCAGAGAAGGAATGCTTACGAGTAGGTAAACTATTGAATTTATGGAGAGATGGCACATCTATCCAGGCACCAAAGGACATAGGTTGTGGCATCATGAGTAGGAGGGATAGTGTTATCAGGTAGTTGCTGTAGTATATGTGAGGTAAAACAGAGAGTAAAGTTAACAGACACATAAGATGCCTCAAACATATTAGACAAAACTACCAGCATGCGATGGAGTTCGATGAGGTCACACCGTGGGTTTGAGGCCTTGTGGTTGGGAGACATGGAAGGTACAGATGTCATAATGAACTGATGTTGGAACCAGTGGGAATGTGAGAATATCTACACCAGGGGTCACCAACACAGTGCCCGTGGGGCATGTTTTAAAAATGGCACTCAAGGAGCACTGCCTAAAAATTGTCATTAATTACAAGTTTTTAAATTTAAGTAATAACTTTTGCATGGATGTGGATTTAAAATTATAAATAATTAATAAAATAAAAATAGCAAACTATATTTAGCTCTCTGAGTACGGGGGAAAATGGCAGAAAAAAAAATGGCAGAAAAACTTAAAGGAGAAATGAAAAGTGTTTTTAAGCTAATAGTAGTCCAATGAAAAGCATAAAATAAGCTTGTTGAGAAATTTTCACAAGTCGAAAATTTCATCCTAACTCAAATTTAGCATTTGCAAAGTGAAAAAAATCTCATCCGGTGTTTTTGACACACTAGTGTGCCGCGAGTGATCGTCAGGTGTGCCTTGGAAATTATCAAAAAAGCCCCCCCCCCCTTTCTACAACCTCTTTAAATTTAAGACCACATTGTTGTGGTACTGTTCGGGTGTATTTTTGAAGACATGTTAAGTGCAATTTGAAATAAGAAATATAAAATATGATAAAAATACATTTTTGTGTTTATTTCATTCCTATTCAAGACACTTTGATAAGAATGACTATATATTTAATATAGGTGGATACAGAGTATCTATGTTTGCAATTTTGGTTGGTGGTGTGCCTCTGGATTTTTTTCAATGAAAACACTGTGCCTTGACTCAAAAAAGGTTGAAAAACACTGTTCTATTAGGTCCTCCTTGTTCCTAATCAAGGTTGGGGTGAGGGGCTGGAGCCTATCTCAGCTGCCTTTGATACCTTCACCTTTGGGTGAAGACAGGGGACAGACTGGACAGGCCTCCAGTCCATCACGGGGACAGAGACAAACAGATACCTAGAGCAATTTCGAGTCACACAGAAGAGCCCTAAAGGGGTTCAAACTGAGAACTCGAGTTATCGATTGAGAGTTCTAATCAGTAATTATCCATAATAATAATTGATCATATCTGCCATGGTAAAGCATTATAAATAATTATTGTGAGGAGTCCTAAACATTAAGTTGTGATCAGACAGTTATGTACTCACATATACTGTATATTATTATAATTACAGGTGAGTCATGTACATTTATGTTTGTATCAAACAAGTAGCCCTTCGTGTCACTCAGTCCCACTGGAGTAACTCTGTCTCATAAAGTTTTGTGACCCCTGATCTACAGGTTCTTGTTGCACAATTCATCCTACACCAGGGAAGGATTGATACTGTGCACCAAGCACTACAGAACTTCACGCCATCTGTGCCTGTCATCCTGGACTCTTCCCAACGAGCCATGTGATACCACACCATGACTCAACCACTGTCATCAGCCGGGCTCTGCAGAGGCTGCTACTAACACCAGAGCAGAAACAACTGTGATTGAAGTGGTGCCGTAATTAGGAGGCATGGAGTGATGATGGTGCCGCATCATAATCAGCAATGAATCTCGGTTTTGGATGACTGTCATCCATAAACACAGTGTGCACATATGATTGTGCTGAGAGGAAAAGAACAATCATTTTATATTTATAAATAATTATGACTTCATTTGCCCAATTTTTTTTTAGCAAACACTAAGGATGGGACCAATTAAGGTATATATATGCAAAGATGGTTGACTGAGTATAAAGATGGTTGAGACGTTCAGTAGTAATAAACCAGAATCTTAACGGACATATTATGTTTATGTTTATTAAATTTGTTCATTTTTTTACAAAAGAAACAATACAAGATAATCTCATAAATGATAGTGTACAAAATATAAAAAAATGAAAGGTANTATATATATATATATATATATACTGTATATACATACTGTATAAACATACACACATATATGTGTATATATATGTATACTGTGTATGTACTGTATATATATATGTGTGTATATATATGTGTGTATATATATATATATATATATATGCTTATCTGAATATATATGTGTGTGTGAATAAATTGCATCTTTGGTTGTGTCTTGCTAAACATATATTAAAGTACAGTACACTATTGTATTCCACCAAAAAATATTTAAATATGCTAAACTATACGTTCCTATACATGCAGTTTTAATAGCTGTATGCCTAAAATTTAAATATGTGACAATAGCATTACTATTCAGCGTGTTATGATTGATTAAATGCGCTAATACCATATTGTGCCAGCCAAATATATAAGGCTGAGTGGAGCGGTGGACGCCTTCAAGATGGCTGCCTGAAATCTCGTCAGCTCCAATAGGCGAGAGCGGGCCATGCGGTATCTAGTGTTCTATATATGATATCTATGATCAAGACCACAGAAACGAAAGCAGCCATATTTAAGCGAAACATCCGCTCACTCGGCAAACCTTCAAAATAAAAGCGGTAACGAGCGCGCGGTAATGTTTAAAAGTTTATATGTAGAACAAACATTGATTTTTTTTTTTTTGCTGCTTACCCGAAACATAAAATGTTTCTAAGTAAAGTGTGCGGCTGTAAAAGTACTGTATAATATGAAATACTTAGCAGTGTTACGACGGAGCAGCAACTTCCGGTCGCGTTCTGCATCGAGTCGGTGGAGGGGAGGGGGGGAGGTCGCGCTGGGAACAGCCGTCGTTCGCTCAAGAGGAAGTGACGACGTAAATTGGCAACTGTTATTGTCAACTTTTAACGCTAACGTTGAGGAAAATACGCGTTTATCGCGTTATAAAGTTACAAAAACGCGGCTCTGGTGAAGCCTTTCGTTCAAATCCCGAACAAATGTTGAGAAGTTTCTGTTTTGGTCCGTTGTTCACGCTGACCTAACTCGGGATCAAGAATGCGGAACAATTTTTTTTTTCTATCGCTTCACCGAAAACCACTTCTTGAAAATTATCTTCTGTAAACGATCACAGACAACGCTGCTCTCTGTAAACACCAATCACACAAATCAGTCTTGTTGAAAGTTAACGGCTGTTGTAAAACCGACAACTGCAGGAAGTTGTTCGTGTCGGTATCACTTTCATCAAAACCCTCCCCGTTCACTGAGAACTCGTTTATTCGTGTACGCATGAAATCTACAGCTCACCTTGGGAGTGAAGCCAGGTACGAACCGCTCTGCGAGCTTGCAAAGGACGACCCCATCCTTCAGCGAGGCTTTTAAAAACTCCTCCGGGTCCGCTACGTTCTTCTTGGGCGAGCTGAGCACTCCTGAAGAGATCAACCACGTTACCGTCTGCTCCTCGGGATTCATAGCTCCACGACCCCGATCATTGCTTAAAAACAACAGGCGGCCTGTTCCGTATCAATATGCCGAGCAGCACATCCGCACTTCTGCAAGAAGTTAAAAAAAAAAGAGGCGGCGAGGGGAAGAGGACGGCGCTGTTACAACATGTAAAACTGATGATCACCCCTACTGGCAAAAAGGCACCTCGACAATTCACCGGGTTGTGTTCTTCATCCAAAGGACGTGCTGCCTCATCACATGTGGACATTCAGAAAGACTAAAGACAGTTGGGTAATGAGAGCCGACACGCACAAGCACGTTCTGCAGAAAAGAGGGAAAATGTGCCTACTGTATATTGACCATAAAGGAAACAATCACTTTTGGGTTGAGTAGGAATTTATTTTTTTACACATCAAGTAAAAATAACCTTCATAGATGAGAAATGAAAACAACCCTCAAAGGGTTAAAAACATCCATCATACAGTGATCCATATGCCTTTGCATTCAGTCACCTTCTCAGGACATGATTACCTGCAGTGTTCCGTCAGTGAGGACTGAACTTGGAAAAAGGGCCTTCTCCTATTCTGCTCCTGCTTCATGGAATATCTTACAAAAAGATCTGAAGCTCTCGAACTTGACTTCTCTAAATGGTTTTCAGAATCTGTTGGAATCCTGGCAAAAACCAATGCAGATTTGTTCCTGTCTTTGATTTTATACGTCTACCTTATAATGTTTTGCTAGTTTGATACTTTGTAAAAAAAAAAAAAGTATTTCTCTGTTGTTTTTCTTCTCTCTTTTGTTTATGGAAATTCTACCATTGCTGTTCATCGTTCTTTAGTTTTAGCAGGTCGTTTTCGTAAATGAGCCATGAGGCTCAATAAGATTTACCAGACTAAATAAAGGTTGAATGAATTCTTGATTCATGACAACGTTAAAAGGAGACATCTCTTAAACTAAAGATGCACCGATCCATATTCTTATTTCCGATCCCGATACAATCTGGGTATTGGCCGATACCGATCCAATTCCGATATCCCCATTATCATAGATTTTTTTTCTTCTTCATCCATTCAACCTTTATTTAGGCAGATTAATCCCATAGAGCCTAGAAGACTCATTTACGAGAGAGACATGGTTACATACAAAGAATGATGACAACAGCAACAGTACATTATCCTTGGACAATCAACAATAGAGAGAAATACCGGTACAGTATTTCTTTGTTTGTTTGAACAAGTTAAATGTCAATGTAGCAAAACAAGACATTAAAAGGGAAATGTAGAAAATCACAAACGGTAACATGTCTGCATTGGTCGCTGCCAGGATTCCAACAGATTCTTAAAGAGGAACTTACCTCACCGTCAAAAGATAGCTCCGCCCCCATAACAGATTTAAAAAAATGCATCAAAATGGGTATGTCGAGAGACAAGGAGGGAAGGAGTTGGGGGGTTATGCTGCGTTCACGCCCCCTCTAGCAACAAACTAATACAAACAACTTAAAACAAGCAACAACAAAGAATTATGTACAGTAGATGTATTTATCTTTTCTCACCCGATCTATCCAAAACAAAAGGCTTAAAAAAAGAAATGAAAAAAAAAATACAAGGTATGCCGTGACCGGGGATCGAACCTGGGTCTTTCGGATTCCAAACCTGATCCTCCACCTCTACCCCATCTTGGCATTCATGCATCACTCGTCCATCGCAAAATAAGAAAACAAATACAACCAAATACAGGTAGTCCCCAACTTACGAGCGCTCTGACTTACGAGGTCCCGGACTTAAGAGCATGCATCTCATTAAAAAAAATATATATATTTTTTATTTTTTTTTATAAATGAATACATGTACAGTACTGGACAGTCACCAAGCACTTAGCCTATCCTAACACAGTTTTTAAAGATGAAGGAATAAGTTGAATTGTCTGCCTTTCACATAAAGGGAGCAAGCTCCCTATGGAGCCTGCAGGGAGGAGGGAGACAATTCAACTGACTCCTTCATCTTTAAAAACTGTGTTAGGATAGGCTAAGTGCTTGGTGACTGTACAGTACTGTACATTTATCTATTTATAAATAAAAAACAATAAAAATACTGTATATACTGTATATTTTTAATAAATAGATAAATGTACAGTACTGTACAGTCACCAAGCACTTAGCCTATCCTAACACAGTTTTTAAAGATGAAGGAGTCAGTTGAATTGTCTCCCTCCTCCCTGCAGGCTCCATAGGGAGCTTGCTCCCTTTATGTGAAAGGGAGACAATTCAACTTATTCCTTCATCTTTAAAAACTGTGTTAGGATAGGCTAAGTGCTTGGTGACTGTCCAGTACTGTACATGTATTCATTTATAAAAATAAAAAAAAATAAAAAAAATAATATTTTTTTTTTTTTTACTATGTGATCCTACTTACGAATTTTTGACATACGAGCGCCCCCTAGGGACGGAACTCGCTCGTAAGTCGGGGACTACCTGTAGTTATATATATATATATATATATTATATATATATATATATATATATATATATATATATATATATATTATATATATATATATATATATATATATTTATATATAGCCGGCAGCGTTATGCAAAATTTGCACTACACTGCCAACTGAAAAGTAACAAAAATGATCCTAAAAGGATGAAATTACAAAAATCAAAGGATTTATTTAATACTTTACGTACATATATTCTATTCGGCCACGAAATTAACAAAAAATAGAATGAACTTTTAATCCCTAAAACCACTTTTAAATCTCAAATACACGGGTGTGTCGCCACCGCATTTATACATAAAAGTAACCCAAATACATAAAACTAATGAGTCACCGTCGAATGGTCGACACAAAACACACAATAAAATCCTCCGGCCACGTTAATTTGGCTTGAAACAGCGGGGTTCTCTGCGGATTTATCCATTAGTAACCCAGCACAACCAACCAGCTGGACACAGAGTTGTTAGCGTCTATAGGTAGTCAACAGATTTAATGAAAAGTAACTAAAATACATAAAAATAACGACTCACCGTCAAATGGTCGACACAAAACACACAATAAAATCCTCCGGCCGCGTTAATTTGGCTTGAAACAGCGGGGTTCTCTGCGGATTTATGAAGAGACCGAGCGCAGCCAGCTAGCCACAGAATTAGCCCCTGAGTTCACCTCTGACCCGGAAGATGTCAAGATGGAATAGTCCATTTTTAGTAGGGGGATAAAGAAATCGACCGTTTTTTTAATTGCGTATTTAATGATCGTTTTCATCGTAACTATAATTATTTTTATGTTAAATGTACATTAACAAGCAGGATCAATGTTAGGGATGTAGGTGACTGGCCGGGGCGCGGCGGGGCCGGGGCCCCATGCTGATGGGATCCCCAGGCAACGGCATCATTTACCTACATGGTAGATCCGAGTCTGTTCTCCGCTCTGCCCCCCTCCCCCCTCCAACCCTTCCTCCTCTCTGCTCTTTATGGTGGGGAAAAAGGTAAAACAAGCAGCATAAGAGCTTGTAAATAAGTTTATTGGTTTTTACTGATAGATAATTAGTTATTAGCGGTACTGCATTTTAAATAAAAATAGCACAAATCCGCTTATGAATTATAAAAGTTAGTCAATCCACAAAAACGCTGACAAAAAGTTTAGGTCCACTGTAAGCGGATTAGCGCTTTAGCGCTCCCTAGCGGTCTGGCGCCCACCTTTGGCTAGCAGCGTGCAATACAGACAAGCTAGCTATGACTGTGAAAAATCGCTGATCTGTTTCATGTTGCTGTGTTCATTCGTGCTCATCTGCTCATACAGACTCATGTTCGTGCTGCTGTTTGGAGTAATGTTTTCTATGATATTAGTGCTTAGTGTATTTTTTAGTTGATGTTTTTCTTAGTTCATATCCTAGATGTTATTACTGTTTTTCTTTTACTTTTTATTGTTGGATGTAACTGGGACCCTGTGTACATAATCTTGTTTCATCACATGTACCACATGTGGTGCGAATGACAATACAGATTCTCTGACTCTCTGGCTCTGACAAAAAACAAAGCACAACTAGCTTCAAGCATTAACCTTTAATTTAACCATCAAGCATACCTGCAGTTACCTTCGTACAGATGAACATGTGGTACTTCCTGTTTATCACTGTTGTATTCAGAGGTCGGCCGCAGGGCTTTAACATCTTTTACATTTTCCTGACTCAGTTTAGGTCTTGGAAATGGAGTAAACTGTATTCCCCCCTCTACAGCAGGACTATTCAACTGAACTGCTCAGGGGCCACAGTTACTGAAAGACAGCAGCTCAGGGACTGGACATCCAGCGATTAAAATCATAAACCAAATATTACAATGGTCTTTTATTTTTTAAATTTGTTTATTTTGTTGCATTGAATCATAAATGCAGTAAACAGAACCCAGAACCCCCNTATTTTTTTTATTTAACTTTATTTTTCAGGGGTGCTGAGTTAAAATTTAGGGGTGCTTGAAAAAACCCCAAAACGAGACTAAAATCACCAATCTATAAGATATTCTTTTACAATAAATGAATTGTAAAATTCACATTAAAAATAATTCCTATACTCACAGCACAATTTTTACACTAGACCAGCTTTTTTTTCTCAATCTTTTTTCTAAAGCAGGTGCTGAGGATGAAGTGATGAGATGGCTAAAGGACGAGTTTCTCAACAGAAGCTCCTTTGCTCATCTCCCTCAGGAGGGGCTAATTATCTGGCCCTCGCTGATAAAGAGTCTAAGAGAAGGAGAGATGAGGGTGACGAAGACACAAATGGGCTGAGCAGCAGTGTAACCTCTGTGCTGTGGGATTCATTTTGAAAAGAGGAATCATTTTATCCTCCTAATAAAGACATAACTGGCTCTCCAAATGAAACTGATGGATATTTTCCCTTTTTTATACCATTTCTGCGAAGGTCCTGAAGGACAGGGTCAGTTTTGATGCTGTTTGTGCCAACAGAAATGTTCAGGCAATCATTTTTTATAGCCGCGCACATTATCGACATTATTGATGCAATATGTATCTGTTTATTCAAGAGAAAATGTCTTTTAACTAGTATGCAGGAGTTTTTTTTAGATTTATGTGAGCATACACAGCACTACTTATGATGCGCTTCAGTGTCTCACTGTTTAATCTGTAATTTCTGTGTTTGTACAAAGGATCAAGGCATGTTACCATAAAAGCTCGATAATTGTCAGGTGGCAACATTTCATGTTTTCATATGAAGCCACAGTTTCATGGTGTGATTGCAAGCCGTCTTTTTGCATTTTCTAAATTCAACTTTATATATTTACGTCTAATTTATAACCCTTTTTGTTAATTTTTTATTGCAAACTCTAACCTTGTCTTTTATGGTACAGCCCAATAGATATTTAGAAAAACTGGTGGACTTTAGAAAGTTTTCATTGGATTATTAGAGTTTGAGCCGTGGTGCACTGCGTGATCATCTGCAGATTAGAACATGTGTCAGGATCTGTGCCTTTTGTGTTCAGTGGTTTTAGATTATATTTCCCTTGTTGTTGGATTCTTGTTGTTTTCTTTTTCAGTTTATTTTTCCATTTCATCTGTGCCATCTGTCACTTCTTCTTGTCCTCTTCTTCTCCATGTCTTCATGAATCTTGTGGATTTAGTTTTGTTGCCATGTCAGCATTTTGTTTTGTTTATTGAATCTGGAGTTTTTTTCTTTTTCTCAAGCTCCTTGCATCAGTTCAATTCTGGGTCCTATCCTCTGCAAACCATGACACCACAGTTTAGTTTCCCCACCTCCCACCCCCCAAGTGGATCACACCAGCTGTTAAACAAACTCTCCACTTCTGTCAATTAATTTTATGGTTAGCTGACCCCCCAGTCCCACCATGACCTGACGTCAACAAGTCAAACAGACACAAAAAAAAGTAAATATTCCAAATCAAGCACTTTGTGTTTTTTCATTTAGACTCCATGGCACGTCTGAAGATGACTGCCAACGTTTGTAACTTTGGACTTCAAGTTACATTTACCTATGCTAACTCATGTTAGTGGGCCTATGCTGCTGTTATTGTAAAGTTATTTCACCTTCCAGACTAAAAACTAATGAAAAACATTTTTCATAATGCCCGTGTAGCAACAAAGAATACTAATAATAATCCAGCCAAAATTTGTATTTTGGAGTCACTGTGAGCCATAAAAATATTAAGAAGAATATTTTGTGATTTATCTAGTGTATTAACACTTGTTAAATTTGAACTAAAAGTTAGTTTAAGCTTAATTGTTAAAGTATTATGTTTATATTTTCCCCTCTGAATCTTGACTTGAGAGCAGAAGAGAGCTGAAGGCAGTACAAAAATTAAAGGCAGCCATCCTAAATCTGTCAACTGAGGCCAAACTGAATATATATGAGGTTATTAGAAAAAATAAAATTCAGGATTGCTTATTCAAACTTTTGAACTCTTTACATACATTACTTTTTTTGTTTGTTGTTTTATTTTATAATCAGTTGGACATAATGTTGAATGCAATGAGCTATTGTTTGAATATTTCTGGAGAATACAGTAGCTGACAAAATGATTACCATAACATTTATTAAGTTACTTTGTAACCTCTAGTAATGAGAAACAGACTGTAAATGTTTTAAGCAACATTTGCCTTTGTTGTGTTGATAGGTATGTTGACGTCTGGTGCAGTTATAATCTGCAGGTTTCCGGGTAATTGCAAATATTATTATTAGTACCGTAGTAGTATACTGATAGATAATGTTTTATGTGAACTGGTGAGGATGGTGTTTGGCTCTTTCTTTGCACGCATTAAAGCAGGACACCAAGTCAGTTTACTGACAACAGCCTTATTAATGTAATCACATTTATGTTATCAGAACTTGTCACTGAAGTAGAATATGTTAACTACAGGGAATATAACAAATTAACAGTCATCCAAAGGGAGGAGACCAAATTTGTCTTTAAAGTTTCATTGCAAAAATAATTAATACTATAATATAAACAACTATAACAAATAAAGAATACAAATATAAATAATAACTAGTTTGAAGAATTAGTTGTTGAATGAACACTTAGACTTGATTAAGCAATAAGGATTAATCAAGGAGTAATTCTCTTTGATCTAAAACAAAATAATTACTGGGACAGAATTTATTGTTTTGTTGGCAACACTAGATAAAATGTATCTATATGATAAATAGTTTATTTTAGAATTTAAATGAGAAATGTTATTTGTTTTTGATCAGATCAGGTTATTTACACTGCAAACAAGGAAATTATATTTAGTAAGTTGTGCCAGCTCAAACTGTTTAACCACATCTGAAATGCTCTGTGTCGTCGCAAGACCCAGGAGAACCAGAGTGCCTTATGTAGGCAAGAAGTTTGTCTCCCCAGGAGCTGAGCCTTGCACATGTGATGAATCTGTTCAACACTAAAGAAGGTATCCTGGGCCCTGGAGTCAACCGAGGGTCAGTTGGGGTCAGTGGCTGTCCAGAAGGTCCCTCTCACGAAGCTCAGGGTGGAAGAGTTGGTCTGACTTCTTCAACAGACTGTAAGCATTCCCAAGTTTATACCAGATTCATGAAGTAAGCATGACAGTGGGAAAAACGTGTTCTGTTTTGTAACTAACTGTATCTCTTTTGACTTGGCTTTAACAAAAAATTGTTGCTGAGCAAAATTTCGTTATCTTTTCTCAGGAGTATCAAAGATGATAGACAACATGAGGATGGGAAAGGCATAAGACAGAAATGACTTCAGTTCCACGAACAGTGATGAGGTTTGGCATGTCCAGACTGTTTTGACCTCCGTCAGATGTTCAGATATTTCTTTCTGTCTCCCAGAACGCTACAGAGATGTGGTGACTCTTAAACTATTATTCCTGAAAACAAAGCAGAGGAAATTTGCAAAAGAAAATGTACAGTAGTCCCTCGCTACTTCGCAGTTTGACTTTTGCGGACTTGCTCTATCGCATTTTTTATTTATTTATTTTTTTCGGCAAGATTGTACACAAGAAAAATAAATTGTACAGGACACATGATTGTCAATTTTAATATTACTCATGTGATTGGGACAGTACTGGATACTGTACAATTAAAAGTTTACGTCAAAATAAAATACTTCAGACAGGCGCAGCAATTTTGTAGTTTTTTTCTCAGTAAGCCTCCACTGTATTCCCGCTCATAACGACTATATTTTCCAGAAGCCAAAAGGGCCCCGCCCAGAAACCCTGTTTCTCTTCGGAAATACTAGAGGAAAGTTTTGATCTGATCAGAAAAGGTCTGGCGCTTATTACAGTGACTTCGGTGGCCAGCAGATACAGAGAGCCGCACGGAATCCATGGAACCCATGGAACCAGACCAGAATCAGAGCAGATCCAGCTCTCCAGACCCATCAGTGAATCTTGAGAGCTGGTAACCAGCCCACGAGGACTTCCGAGTGAGATGTGCTCCGCCAAAGGTCCAGAGCTCCATCCAAAGCCCATTGGGACTTCTTTCATCTCTTTCAACGGGCCCACGATGACCTCCGAGCGGAGAGGCATTGTAAGCAAAATTTATTAGCTACATACAGTATATGTATGTTGTTAAAATTAGTAGGATTAAGAGTTTAGAACATTGATTGTGAGTCTGCAGAAATAAACTGAGTTGGACTGGATCTGAGAGCTGCTGTTCTGCAGAGCTAGGAAGTAAAATTTAGTAGCTACATATACTGTACTGTACATATCAGAGTCAGAGTCAGAGAGTCAGAGAGTCTTTATTGTCATTTGCACCGCATGTGGTACATGTGATGAAAACGAGATTATGTACACGGGGTCCCAGTTACATCCAACAACAAATGCAATAGAAAAACAGTAATAACATCTAGAATTAACTAAGAAAAACATCAACTAGTAATACACTAAGCCTAATATAGTGGGAATAAACAGCAGCACGAACATGAGTTTGTATGAGCAGATGGTCACAGATGAACACAGATAAACACAGCAACAAGAAAACAGATCATATGCTGTTATAATGACGTAGATTTAAGAGTTTAGAACATTACAAGAGTGGGAAGGGTTTATAAAGCCTTAAAATATACATAAATACTAAAATAAATATAAAGTTGCTACTTCACGGAATTACAATTATTGTGGGGAGGGGGGATCTGTAACCTAATCCCCACAATAAATGAGGGACTACTGTAACATGCAAATAATAATCAACATTATTCAAGTTCACATTTCATAATCGAATAAAACAAACCTAACTTTATGAAAAATTTTTTCTTTAACAAAAGCTTTAAAGAAACGTGAAAGCATTTATCAAACTGAAAGTGATTAAGAGACCAAGACAGTGAATATGTGAAAACAGACATTAGGTCAAAAGTAACTAAGAAAAACCTGTTCAGGGCGGTTATGAAAGGTGACCTCAGGGTCAGAGGTCATGGTCAGGAGAGAGCATCTTCATGGTACAACTGAATGAAATTTATTATATTTTGTATACAGTAAATGACATACATCATGTTCAAAGAAAACCTCATTCAACTGAATCAAAAGCTTGTAGGACTTCATGGAGAGAAAACATGAACAGGACACGGTTTATATTTACATATTGTTCATGTATTCTCAAAAACCAAGCATTTTTTGGCAACAACTCTTCCTGCCAAGAGCCTCCCAAAATTTCTCAACACCGAAAGTTGTGGCCAATTGAGCTGAGGCTTCGACACCTCGCCAATTTATTCATGAACTGTGCTTTATAGAGATGTGTGAGGTTCAGAGAGCAGGAG
This sequence comes from Garcialebias charrua, assembly GCA_038048925.1. Lineage (NCBI taxonomy): Eukaryota > Metazoa > Chordata > Actinopteri > Cyprinodontiformes > Rivulidae > Garcialebias > Garcialebias charrua. Next base: position 52,326 of record JBBPBX010006352.1, read on the forward strand.
AAGCAAAACACATTAAATAGAAATGTGGCATAAAGCTGAGATGGGCAATGCTGGCAGAAATCACATTTAGTGGAAAGAATCTCCGTGCAGCACTCGGCTGCGAGGATTTAGCATCCGAGTTCTGCATCTCATTAACGTGGGGGGATGCCGAGTGTGTGAGCGGGCCGACCACGTGAGGCCCATTTTGTCACACAGTGAAGTGAAGGTAAAAGATGTTCAGAAGAGAGCTGACCAGAAACAGGTGTGGTGCAAACATCTGTGAATTCATCGCATATATACAGTAAGCATGCATAATCAGATTTAAACATTCCCTATTTCCATTCAGACTTGCGTGTATATGTGGAAATGTGGAAAGAAAAACACCTGTGCATGCGTTCGGTGCGGGTCAGACGTGGTGCTGTGTCATGGTGTGGTGTTTGCAACGCTTAAGAATTTCTTCTGGTTTCATTATTCCTTTTCTGAATCGTTGGCATGCTCTGCCTTTGATCATGCCTTGTGCTTTTGTTGGTATCTGCTTGACTTCATGTTTTATTTTCTAAGATCTTTATCTTTTATGTTTTCTGTTTTGTTGCGCTCCTTTGTTCTGTTCTGCTTCTGGGTTTGCTCGTCTTCAGAACACGACGCTTGTACCCTCACCTCAGTTATCCTTTTGTTGTGTCCTGATTACCCTAAGCCTGTCCCCACGTTCTCATTAACTCAGCAGCATCAACGAGTACGCTTCCCTCCCTCAGTGCATACTTTATGCTCACTGTTTTTTTCCACACCTTATTGTTTATTGGCAGTTTCTTGGTATGTTGTTTTGCTGTTATTTTGTATTTCAGACTCAGTTCTGCATCTCGTTTCCCCTGATTTCCCAGCACCTTTGTTCCCTTATCAGTCAGTACACTCGGTGCAACATATGACTATGGGAATTGCGCCGCCGCGCAGTTCACCTGAAGTAATACAATCACGCCTTTTAAGGCAGGTGGGCGTCAGCAATGAGGCCCCGCCCTCTTTGCATAAAAGGAACTGACGCCCCACCTTCATCCTCTTTTGCCCTTCACCTCGCTTCACACCTGAACTTCGCAGGACTCTCTGTGACTGGATCGCTCGACTTGGAGGTGAGCTCGCTCCCTGCCCTGAGCGTTACAGAGAAACTTTCCTGTGAGCACTGGGATTAGTGGAGGCTAACCCAGTGCAGTCTACCTAAAATGTCGAGGCTTTTTGTGCTCTTTTCGCCGCTCAGCTACGAGACGAAATTAGCTGTGCCATGCTACCTGCGTAGCTAACGGCTGCGGCTAGCTACCGAGAGCAGCTCAACGAGAGGACTTCTTCGCAACGGTTAGCGGACGGCTAACTGGCTACAAATCGACACCTCTTCTCAGCCATGGCTCCGGAGAAATGCAAGAGAAAGTCGAAGAACTCCAACAAGAACAGCAGGCCAGCGAGCCCCGGCTCCCGAGCCTGCCCCAGCGGATGTGGTTATTCCCTCTCAGCGACGGACACCCAAGAGGTCTGTCCCGTCTGCTTAGGGATGCTACACGCAAAAACTGCTTTGGACTCCCCCAAAACCTGCCTTCACTGCGGACTGCTACGTGAAGCAGAGAGATGGAGACGCATGTACTTTGTGGTCAAAGCCATGGGTGGCTCCACCACGGTGCGGGAACCGCTCCTCAACGAAGCCCTCACTCCCACGGCGGAGCTCGAGGCTGTTGACTTATGGCCGGGGCAAAGCTGAGCGTCCTCCATATATGCTGCTCTATGCGCGCATTCTGTGCGCACACGTTCATGGGCAGAGCTCTGCTTTTTTCTCACATTAAATGCTCGCGTTCTCGCTCCAAATCCTTGTTGTAATGTGATCAGCTGCGCGCAGAGCAGGACAAACTGAGGTCGCTGATTGGTCACTTGCTGACACGCCTACTGAAATGATTGACAGCTCAGCTGGCTTTGCTCCAGACGAGCAGCTGTTCGCTCCGCTGCTGCTGCTGCGGTCTTTCTAACTTTATATGTTAATATAAACTTCTAAAAAATAAAAACAGGGAGCACTATTCCAGCAGCTCACAGTCCACCAGGAAATAGTTAAAACATCGCGCTGCCAGGTAGGACATGAATTCATTCATTTCAGTCATGGAGTGAACGGAGGATGAAGCGATTACTTGACTTTAGGCAAAAAAACAAAAGAAAAGGCCCGATCAGCGATAAAGAAGAGGAATTTAATTCATTTGTGTGTCATACAAAACAGTCCGCCACCAGGGCAGTTTATTGTGAGACACCGCGCAAGCGTGCACGGTCGTAAAAAAAGGAGCTTGGCGCGTTCGCGCGAACGTTCATAGGGCTTGTGCAGCGGCGCACGCACGGCGCTCACACAGCGGGGCGCCGCGCTCGCTCGAGCGCGGAGCTCTGCCCCAGCCTTTAGAGGACACGGTCAAGCCGACTGGGGAGGAAGCATGGACGTTGTGGCCCCGCTCGGGGACTCCACCAACGAGTTCGATACGAGTTCGTAAATTTGAACATATTACACCCATTCTCCATAACCTCCATTGGCTTCCTGTCACCTACAGAATTCAATACAAAACTGCTCTCATTACCCATCAATGCTTGCACGGCACTTCACCTGACTATCTAAAGGACATTCTTGCACCATATTCATCCACCCGGTCTCTACGATCACAGAACAGTAATTTCCTTTATATTCCTCGGACCAAATTGAGGACCATGGGAGACCGAGCATTCTGTGTGGCTGCCCCCCGCCTGTGGAACTCCCTCCCTGATGACCTGAGAGCTCCACAGTCACTGGTTGACTTTAAAAGCAGCATAAAGACCTTTCTTTTTAAGCAAGCCTATTCTGCCTCCACATGATTTTATCTTTGATCTTAGCTGATATCATTATTGATTTTACTTGATTTTATTGATTTTACTTGTTTTATTTTATTTATTTTTTAAGCAAGCCTAATCTGCATCCACATGATTTTATCTTGATCTTAGTCGATATTATTATTGATTTTATTTGATTTTATCACTTGTTTTATTTTGATCTTTGCTTTATTACAATTTGTAGCACTTTGAGATTTTTATTAATGAAAAGTGCATTATAAATGGAATTCATTATTATTATTATTAACTTGTTGCGAGCAGATGAGCTCTCGCTAACAGCCTCGGGCAAACTAACTAACTAACTAACTAACTAACTAATATTATTTTGGGCAGCACAATGGAGCAGTGGTTTGCACTGTTGCCTCACAGCAACAACGTCCTGGGTTTGATCCCCAGGTTGGGCTCGGGGTCTTTCTGTGTGGAGTTTGCGTGTTCTCGTCATGTTTGAGTGAGTTTTCTCTCAGTACTCCAGTTTTCTTCTCAGTCTAAACACATTTATGTCAGGCTGCCCTCAGGCTTTCAACAGAGATCTGTGATCTCAATGGGATTTGTCTGGTTAAATAAAGGCCAATAATCAAAATAATCATTTTATTTAATCAACTCTGTTCTTTATTCTAAAATACAATCTTTGTTCACACAAAACTACACAGACTCAACTGCAGGCTGTGTAAATGCTCTCACTGACACGTTATCTGGCATCTCTTCGTTGGTGTGTAGTCTTGGTCATTAACCCTGATTACTTCCAGCCCAGGAGGTTCGGGTTGATGTGCCCTCTGTCTGTGTCTGTCTGTGACCCACAGAATTGCAGCTGGTGTGTTTGGAAGCAGCTCTGTCTTTGTGCCTTCACCGAGCACCAGCCTGAAGTTAATGCTGGGAGCCTGACCCAGCCTCCATCACAGCTCAAACAGGGCAAAGCTCACATTTAAACAAGATTGCATTAAATTGGGGAGCACATGGGTTTTACGTTTGCACATAAATGTAGTTGTACTGAGGAAACTAGTGTTTGCAGTGATCTGCAGAGGTTAGTTTTTTACAATCCAATATACAATTGAGCTTCTGCCAAATTAAATTTAATCACAAACTAGGATGGGAAGCTTTGAGAATAAAATGCAAGAATGACATTTAGGATATTTTAATAACTGCCCATGACTGAGTCGATGACGTATGATCACCGGTTTTTGATATTTGCGTTCCATACCAACATAAAAACAATTACATCTTGTGTGATCTGTGAATGACTCAGCTACATCCTCATCAAATTTAACTCAACGTGTTCATAGTTTCCAAATTTTGTTAGCTGTGCTCTGGTTTTAGTAAACACAACATCAAAAGTTAATCAGTTGTAGATAAATATCCAATAAAAACAAAGCTGTTTCACTGAAATCTGTTCA
>JBBPBX010006353.1:1530-32986 GCA_038048925.1 Garcialebias charrua
ATAATATTTTGATACCTACAACCTTAGAAACTGATGTTTTTATTTTATTGTGACAGTATTAATCAACTACTGTGTTTGAGCAAATTTTACTTTGACTTTTGGCTCTTATGACCCACCAGCTGAGACGTACCTCTGAGACGGCGTCTATATCTCCTGCAGGATCTTCTCCCCTCCTTGGCTCTCCTCATCGACTCATCTGTGTGAGTACCTGTGACAACAGTCATGCTCACAACACCATTAGCTGTCTCCCGTACTGCCATTCTTTAACTATAACCATCATCAGGAAATGTAGATAGTCTGAAAGCTCACAGCGTCTGTTCTGCCTCTGAGCACACTTCTATGTATGTTACTATGTCTGCCTCTTGTTACATAGATAGATAGATTGTTTTATTTGTCCCCATAGGGAAATTAGTTTGCAACATTGTCAGCAGGCATTTACATAAAGGACATACTTATACAAACATGACATTAACATCCATCATTACAGCAAAGACATTTGTGCTCAGTAATTCATGATACCTTAGTATTATTTATTGATTTAATTGCTTGTGGTATGAAAGAAAATTTTGTTCTGTTTCTTGAGAATAAAGGAAGGCCGTACCTTCGCCCTGAAGGAAGCAACTCAAATGAAGATTTTAGGGGATGTGTGTCGTCTGCTATAATCTTGTTTGCCTTCCTCATAACTCTGTCCATGTATATGTTTTCCATACTTGGCAGAGTGGTCCCTAACAGTTTGCTGGCTGTAGTTACTATACTTCTCAATGATTTCTTCTGAGCCTCTGTAGCATTGCCAAACCAACATCTGTTACAAAATGTTAAAATACCTTCAATAAAAGCAGAATAAAACATTAAAAGCATTGAGTTATTGACTCTAAAAGAACCCAGTTTCTTTAAAAAATACATCCTCTGCTGAGCCTTGGATGTTAGACTCCATTTTAAACATTCCATTTAAAAGTTTTTTTTTAATTAATATTAATGTGACTTTTTAGCAATCTTGGTTCCCATTTGTGCTTATATTTTTGTGTCCCTCCATTCCTCTTACAGTCCACGGCTTACAGTGATGTTTTAAGCAGTTGTCAGCTCTGCCCAGTGTCATATATGCAGCAGCCAGACATATTTTTTATCAGGCTGACCATGCACACACACAGAAATCTCAGTCGGCTTCAGCTCTGGACGGGTACACAAACACACACACACACACACACACACACACACACACACACACACACACACACACACACACAGACGGAACAGTGTGATTTGGAGTTATTAAACAGAAAGTAAACTGACCACAAGTCTAGATTACTGTAACAAAATGTTTTCTGTCCCTTGTATGATGCAGTCATGGGCTCCTTATCACCATGTTCACACCCAGCAATCATAAACATACCGAAAGGCAAGCGTTGCTTCTCAGAAGTAAATAAAAAACACTTTTTTTTTTCCTGTGTGTGCAGCACAGCTTGTTGTGTATACTGGAATCAAATACTTTCCTATTGGCAAGTATGTTCTGGTGGAATTCACCCAGTATCTTCCTGGAATCTGTTAATTGGGTTTAAATCACATATGTCAAAGTGGCGGCCCGCGGGCCAGATCCGGCCCGCGAAGCAATTATTCATGGCCCCCTGGATGATATTTAATAACTATTAGATCCGGCCCGCAAGCCACAGCCGCCCGCTGGTGTTTTGTACACGGCACGGAGTCGATCAAACTATGGAATGGATTTTCGGAACGGAGTCGTGTCTCATGAACCCAGAGTAATGAGACCTGCCTCAAATTCAGGAAATCCATTCCATAGTTTGCAGCCAGCAGCTCCAACGTGCAGACTCGGTGAGTAGCATTTTAGCTAACAGTTAGCCAACTGTTCATCGTAACATGTCCGCTGTGTGGATGTATTTTACACTAAATACCATAAGACAGCAACGTGCAATGTCTGCAGATTCATAGCGCCACTTTAAACTGCGCTCAAGTTAGTTCAGCGGGATGACGCTCTCGCTGAAACAGCAGCAGGACCCAGCCGCGCGTCCCGGTCTCGGATCATTCAGCCTGTCCCTCATTCGAGCTCCATGTCTTCAGCTGTGTTTTTTTTCTTGTTCAACCGCGTCTACTCCGACCTGATAATCTCGTAGGAGGGACAATACTCCCAGACTGAACAATAAAAACACACAGCTGAAGCTTGGAGCTCAACAGAGAAGTTGCTGAACTTCATCATAATTAATGACCAACAGCTATCAGCTGTAGAAAATGAAGGATTTCACAGCTTCATACTTGCAGCCAACAGTAAACAATCATAAAAAAGTACAGTATATTAATAAAAAGTCACAAGACAGCTGTATGCCTAATCATTTAACCTTTATTTAGGCAGGTAGCTTGTGCAGTCACTTCAAAGTCAACTTTATTGTCAGAACTGCAATATGTACAGGACATACACAGGATTGAAATTGCATTTCTCTCAGTCCCTCGGTGCAAAAGTAACCATTTAAAAAAGTGGCTTCATTATTCATCAGCAGTCAGAGCAGAGATCAACTTTCAGCTACATTTGCACCCCTCCTCAAAAATGGCTAAACGTAAGGTGGACACAGAGAACAGGGGTTTCAAGCCAGGTGGGAGGCAGACTACATGTTCATGGAGGTAATCAATCCTGAGGATTTCCTCAGCTCAGAGCCTAACCCCAAACATTGATGAACTTGTACAAAAGATGAGGCACCTCCAAGTATCAGCCTCAGATAAGTGAGCATCACAGAGCTGTAACAAATTTTCAGTTTTTAATTCAGTTAAATTTTTACATTTGTTTCTACAAGACGTGATTTTTCTTTGAAGGAAGTATTGTTTTGGCTGTGTGCCATAGATTTATGTATTTTATTTTATTGTATTTTATTTATTTATATTTACTTTTCAGTTGAATGGACTCGGGGACAGAGCCATGAGAAAGAATACAACTGATTTGATTTATTTTCTTATTTTCCTATTTGAAAGTGGTGATCAGAAGGATCATAGAGCTGCACAATAATGCATTTTCAGTTTATAATGCATGCACTTTTATTTATGCATTTATCTTGATATTAAGAAACATATATATATATTTTTTTTTTAAACAATTTAATTTTTTGCTGTTTGCCTGTTAAAAAATGTTTTCACTTGAAATTACTGACAGATCCATAAGAAAATATTGTTTTATTAATTTAATCCTTAAATAATAGACAGTCTGTTAGGTCTTGGTTCAATAGGCTATGTGAAATCATTTCAATATGAACAATTTGAACCAGTCCGGCCCTTGGCTTGTAGCAAAAAAAATTTTTGGCCCTTGGTGTATTTGACTCTGACACGGTGGAGAAGGGCAGGCTATTGATGGTGTTAAAGGTCTTCTCAATAAGGCAGTGAGGCAGATCAAATGAGAAAGGGAAGAGGAAACTTGCCTCAATGTTATCATCATGAAGCTAGAATACAGACTAAAGGGTGTTAGATGCAAATGAGAGATGGGGGCCCTGCAAGACAATCAGCTGGATATGACCACCACATGTGTGGAAACATGGTGCTATGGACCAGAACTAGGAATGAGCAGTGCTGGTTGGACTAACATTACTGTAAGTAGAGGGAGTGAAGGCAACTGACAACAGTAAAAGGACAAAAGTATGCAGAGAGAGTGGTAGATGAGCAGAGCCTGAAATTTACTTTTCACTCTAGTTTTTATGCCTATGTAGTTATACAACCTTGACCTTTGAAACACGTCTCTGATCGCTCTCAGTAATGAACTTTTTGGGAGTTATTCCTGAAGGGACAATAATACTTTTATTACTTTTAATTTGAATCAAACATCATAAATTAAGTCATCCAGAGACTTCTTTTAATTTGTGTTAATTCAAATGTCATCAATGAATAACTTGTGTTATTTGTATAAGCATTAGTGCATTTAATGTTTGTTAGTCAAGGACTATTTAATTCAAACTGGACATTGGCATCACCCACACACCCCTCGCTTGGTTTCAGTCCTATCTCTCTGGCCGCACCCAGTTCATCAAACTAAAATCATTCAGATCCCATTGCTCTCCTGTGACCTCAGGTGTGCCCCAAGGCTCTGTCCTGGGGCCTCTTCTTTTCATCATCTACCTTCTCCCCCTTGGCCATATCTTCCGTAAATTTAACATCCATTTCCATTGTTTTGCTGATGACACCCAGCTCTTTTTATCCACTGCACCTGACTCTTCACTGCCTCCCTCCTCCCTCACTTCCTGCTTAGCTGAAATTAAATCCTGGTTCACGTCTAACTTCCTGAAATTAAACAGTGATAAAACAGAGTTCTTACTCATTGGTACTAAATCCACCTTATCTAAAGTTAACAGTTTTTCCCTCAATATTGACAACTCCTTGGTTTCTCCCTCCCCTCACGTTAAGAGTTTGGGTGTCATTCTCGATAGCACTCTCTCTTTTCACTCTCACATCAATAGTATCACCCGGTCTGCTTATTTCCACCTTCGAAACATCAACCGTCTCCGTCCATCCCTCTCTCTGAACTCTGCTTCCATCCTGGTCCACAGTCTGGTCACTTCTCGAATTGATTACTGTAACTCTCTCCTTTTTGGTCTGCCTCACAAATTAACCCGTAAGCTTCAATTGGTTCAAAACTCAGCTGCCCGCATTGTTACCAAAACCCCCTCATTCCACCACATCACCCCAGTTTTGCAGCAACTCCACTGGCTTCCAGTCACATTCAGAATTCAATTTAAAATCCTGTTATACACTTTCAAGGCTATTCATAGCCTCGCCCCTCCTTACCTGTCTGATCTCCTGCACATTACCACCCATTCACGCTCCCTTCGTTCTTCCTCTTCCATCCACCTCAACGTGCCTCTTGTCCGCCTCCGCACCATGGGACACAGAGCCTTTTCTCACTCTGCTCCCCAACTCTGGAACGCTCTTCCCCCAGACATCCGTAACATTGACTGCCTTCTGACCTTCAAATCAAAACTCAAAACTCATCTGTTCAAGTTAGCCTTCTCACTTTAATTTTTCTTTTTTATGTAGTTATTTTATATATTTTCTTTTTTGTGTGTTTTTTAATTGATTTTAATTTTTCTTTTTACCGGTATATAGTTATTTTATACTGTTTTTATTGTGTTTTTAATGCTGTAAAGTGTCCTTGAGTGCTTTGAAAGGCGCTACCAAATAAAATGCATTATTATTATTATTATTATTATTATTATTTCCTCAAAATGTTGTGCATCAAGGATTTCTCCTCTCGAACTTGCATGTGAAGATAAAAGGAATTACTTTATCTTTTTCATTTAGTTTGAAAACAGGACAACAAGAGACATTTTGTTTTTGTCCTTAAATAATCAAGATTAATGATATCTGTTTTTGCTATTATCATAGTAGGTTTCATATGTGATGATATAATGACGTTTGTCGTAATCAAACCAACAGATCAACAGTGTTGTTAATGAAGTTAAGACAGTTTTAATCAGCTTTTATCATGTATACTGGCGTCTTAAAACTAAACTTCTTATCTTTTCTGACATTTTAATCTAACTTATGCCTCCACTCTGTTGCTCTCAGTGGCTCCTGCCTCACACAGACCAATCAGAAAGAGCTACGTCTTTCTAGGTCAAGTTAGCCTTAAAAGAGCTCTGACTTCCTGTTTTTCCTTGAGTCTGCGGACGAGACTAGGATGTGAGTCTTCGTCTAAGAACTGTTTTGACGTCTGTCTAAAAGCTAATGACACGTCATTCAGTTGGGGTTCATAGCACTGCTGGCTATGAGTCCGTTTCAGAGCAATAAGCTTCATTCCAAGGAGTGTTCCCATCTAAGAACACTTTTATTCTGAAAAACCAACCAGGACCTGCCGCTTTTCTGCCATTCAGAGCGGACGCAGGAGACGCTGAAAGGTAACCTCTAGGCTGCTGCCTCTCGCTCGGACATCAAGGAAGTTCTGTTCTTGACTGACCGTCTGGCCAGGTAAAAAGTCATCAACGTTACCAGTGTACCTGTGGTTTAGCCGAAGAGTTGCATGAAAGTGTCATTCTGGTTGAATTTCATTCTTTCCCTAAGTCATAAAAACTTCCTTCCTCCTCTCTTCCTCCTCAACTTAAACTTTCTCCTTAAACTTTTGCCAGCAACTAAGTCAAACCTGCCTGCAGAATAAGTAAATATGTCACCCTTTTGCTGTTCTGTTGTCCTAAGTTTTAATCTGTCTACAGTTAAGTTATATGAAGTTTAATCAGAGCCAATCCTTATATGCGTGTTGATGTAATTTATGATTATGTTAAATAAATGGTCCAGTCCTGCTGTTCCAACATAAGTTTAACGTTTCCTGTGAATTACATTTCGTCTGGTCACAATTTATTGGTTAAAATCCTGAAAAAGAGAGAACTCGTTTTTAATAAATTGATGATAAGTTTGTGTCAGATAAGATCTACTCAAACCTTTCATTTGGAATATTGTACCGTCAGCAAAACTGACAAGCAATATATTTTACACCTAGCATATAAAAGTAGAACAAAAATGACATTACCAGCTTGACATATTTTACAGGTTTTCATATTGGATGTAAATGTTTGTTAGCGGATCTGCCTCTATTATCAAATGGAGACCCAGCTGGCACAGACGTTGATCAAGGAACAAACCACAAGAAGTTTTACTGTAAATAATGCTAAANTTTTGAATGTCCAGAGGACCAGACTTGGCTTTTTTAGATTTTGATGATAACTTTATTTAGCATCAAGATTAATTTAATCTTAACAGCAATTTAAAATCCAAAAATGTTACATTCACAATCTGTTTACGAGAGAAAAGGCCGCAAAATATAAAACTAGAGAAACTGAAAGCAAAAAAAAATGTAAATGTTTGTTTATGAAATTATTAATAAACATTAGCATCGGTTTGTACGGGGAAATTAATTAAACTTCAGAATGTGCTTCATAGGAGAGTTTTGAAGCTGTAACATATGGACTGTATGGTGTGATGTTATCCCTTTAATCACCAACAGGGGGTGCTCTAAAGTTCTGTTCTGGCGCCAGAGGTGCAGCTGATGCATTCAGGTCATTCGGTGTAGCCTTTTTTTCCCCCTCTCTCTTTTATCACTGAGGAGGAGGAAACCTTAGAAACCCCCTCCCTGCTTTCTGCTCATCAGCGTCTTCCAGCGTTGCGTGCAGTCATCGTTTACGGCAGAAAGCGACACAGGACCTTGACTGACACGCTGAAAGATACCACCATCCCAAACATACGTTAGCCTTTCTTGCTCAAGAACCACTGAGTTAGCAGTTCTCTCAAACTGCCTCCAGATTTCTGCCTCGTCTGTTTTTATCACTTTATCCATCAGTCCATCTCCTCATGTCGCTCCTAATGTTCATGATGCACTGGAAACCTAACTCTGTCCGTCAGTACTGGCCAGCGCTCACTTTCCATCCACCTCTGCCTCTGTTTTCAGCTTGTCCATAAGCACCTTCCAGGCGTTTCAGCTCTCCACCCTCCACCAGAGGCCAGACTCTGTTCTCCAACGCCTCACCACGGCTCAGGGCTCCACCACCTCCAGACATGGTAAAAATAGTTCCTGTAATCTTATTACTGACTGTGACGTTTCCTACTTAGACACACACATCTGTAGAGAAGTGAAGCAGCGATGTGTTCTTGTTGCATACCGTTTGACGTTTGCACAAAATGCATATTGTCCGTGAAACTAAAATCCTCATTAATAGGCGTTTGGGGTTCCAACTGTGGTAATATAATTCTTCAAAACAAGACAACAGTAAACACTTCCCTTTTGGGGCAATCAATAACAAGTAAACAAATGTTGTAGCACCCCCATCAGACCAATCAAGAGGAAATTAAAATATGCCAGAACAGAACAAAGAGATTCATTATTCCCATATTGTCGGTGATGTTACGTGCACTCTAAAATGTAACGTCACATTACCCTTTGGCCAAGCAATGTAATTGTAAAACTGAATATTTTCTCTGATGTTTCATGAAAATGTAATTAGGAGTAAGTTGAAGAGAAAGTCGTACACAGCTTTTAGAAACCTCCCGATTCACTGAGGAAAACAAGAGGATGGAGTCAAGCCTGGCAGACATTCGATTTTATCAAACCAATTCTTGAAAAGATTTATAACCAAAGGGTTTTTTAAATTATTGTGTGTGTGCATGCACATTTTTTGTTATTTCTACAATTATTCTTCATGAAAACGATACAACAAAACCGCTAGAAATTGATGCACAACAAATTAATTTCCAATTGTTTGATGGAAGCTGCAAGCTTTGTCTGGAACCTTCATAAAAAATGTGAAAATCCTAACTAGCTAGTCTTATTTTGATAAACATTTGCTTCAATCAACTGTTGTTTTTTTCAGAATGCTGTAAAAGTACCATAGAAATCAACAACTACGTTCACAGTGTTTAAAGGGAGTTGTCATTTTATGCAAATTAGTGTATGTGTGATGCAACATTTGCATTTTCTCACAAATCAACCCTACAAGACATATTTTAGCTACATCCATCTAGGACAGGGCTATTCAACTAACAGCACATGGGCCATTTCCAGCCTGCAGGTGACTTCAATCGGCCCAATTCATTAAAAAATAAATAAATTGAGGTGGGGATGGGGGGTGAGTTCTAGGTTTGGGTTTTGGGTTCTGTTTATTGCATTTATGATTCAATGCAATAAAATAAACACATTTAAAAGGTAGCATATCATTGTAAACTTTGGTTTATTTGAATAAGGATTTTGCTCGCTAGATGTCCGGCCCTCGAGCTGTTGGCTTTCAGAAACTGTGGCCCACTGAGCAAGTTTGTTGAATAGCCCTGATCTAGGGTCTAGCTAATAGATTACAGTATTTTTTGGCCTGTAAGTCAAGTTTTTTTAAACATAATTCACATGCCCTGCGACTTATAGGCCAAAGTGACATATTTATAGATTTTAAACCAATTTTTGGCTGAAATATGACTGTTTTCATTCATTCTGACTGAAAAAAGAGAACTGTACCATTTTCAGCCACTAGATGGCAACAGAGTAGAGTGGCGGTATGGCATGCCGTTGTATCCTGTACAGTAATAGGCAAATGTGGCTATAATGACAAATTCAAAAAAGTTCAAGACAAAAATAACAACTTTATTATACTTTATACTTTTTGTCTTGAACTTTTTTGACTTTACCATGTCCTGGAGGACTGAAAATCTTCACCGGCTATTAATGACACAAACGGCTTGCCATAGTTCCTCCAACCTTCGTTCTGCTCGCTGCTTGGAGCAAGTCCAACCAGCTGCATCTCCCCAGCGAAATGCAGCTAATTTAACTATTAAAGTTAATTTATTAAGTAAGAGTTAAACTGAGACACACCTTTGCTCTAATTTTGAGCAAACAAACAATTGTTTTTTGGTGGTTAACTTGTTAAATTTCGAAGAAATGCGGAGGCTCATCCCTCTGTGCGTGCCCGCTGCGTCCGCAAATCAGGTTTTTAAATACAGATGATTTGACTATCAAAGTCCTTTTAATTAAGCAAAAGGTGGACTGAGACACACCTTTACTATAATTTTGAGCAAACGGATAATTGTTTTTAAGTTTTAGACTTGTTAAATTCTTGTTAAAATCCTCCTGTGCACACTCCCGCGGCTGCTATTTGGCAGCCAATCGATTTTTGGCACAACACCGGCCCACATCTCCGGGTTGTCAGTGGTGAAAGCGTAACAAACACGACGCGTCAGCGGTGCTGCATAATAGATGTGACGCATACGGTAAAGCGACATATTTATGGATATTTACACTTTTTTAGACATATTTGGACTGATGTGACTTATAGGGCGTTGCGACGGGTACAGCAGAAAATATGGTAGCTATTAGCTAGGTCCATCTTCAGCACCTTGCACCCACAGCTGGAGATGGACACCAGCTCCCCAAAACCCTGACCAACATCACACAGATAGAAAATGGATGTACAGATGCCAGTTTAGGGTGTTTGTTTCTGAGAAAAGTATTGATAAAATAATCCAAACTAATCTCAAAGGCCAAGTAATTATTTGCCCCCCCCCCCCCTTAACCCCATTTATATCCTAAGTAAATGGACTGTACTTATTTAGCAGCTTTCTAGCCAATGAGGCTGTTAAAAGCGCTTTACATCCCATTCTGTGCTCTCATTTATCCTTCCACTCACATTCATACAGCACTCTGCTACATCCCTACAAAGCTAATCTGAATAAATCAATCTATAGTCTAATCTGTGCTTCAGATCACATTAATGCACCAATGGGCGCACGTCTGAGGCAATGAAGGGTTCAGTTTCTTACCCAGGGAAATTTCAACATGTAACAGCATACTGTACTACCAGGAATCGAACCTCTGACTCACTCGTTGGACGACGACTCTAACCACTGATCCACTGACACTCCACTACAGGTAGTCCCCGATTTACGAGCGAGTTCCGTTACAACGAGGCGCTCGTAAACCGGAAATCTCGTAATTTGGAACGGCCGCCACGTGTCTCGTAAGTCCGGAATTTCGCTCGTAAATTGGAACGGTTTTGCTAGCGCGACTACAAACACTCGTTTTTCATCGAAAAACTGCTTACGAGTGCATAAAAATGATCGGAAACGTGTGTCCACATGTTTAGCTAACGAACTGTGGTGAAAAAACACAGAAAAACTCTTATTTTTTGCGTTTTTTCAAAAAATTCGCCAGCTCGTAAGTCCGGAACCTCGTAGATCAGAGCACTCGTAAATCGGGGACTACCTGTACTGTCCTCATTGTCATTTTGAAAGTATTATTTGAGGTGTCATTTTAATTCCCCTTTCTCAGTAAAATAAAGATAAAAGAAACCAAAATATAGTTGAAAATTTTTTCAAAATGTACTCAAAGTGACACCGAAGACTGGTTTTTGCACATACTTATCATAATACAGTACAAATGAAATAAACCCCCAAAATAAACCCAAGGTACACCTTAATATTAAAACTGACACCGTCCTCGCTTTGCAGTAAACCTGTATGAAGGTTACAACATTAATTTATTGCTAAAAGTATTTTCAAGCTCATTTTCTTTCATGGTCAATTTAGATGCTGTAATTTGTTTGTTTGCCTTGAAGGAAAATTCTAGTTTTTCTTCTACCTCACTGATTTAAAAACTAAAGTCTACAAATGTATTTATTTATTTTATTATGTTCAAAAAGTGCTTAAGGAAACCAGGTGTTTTTGTACATTACAGCAGCATTATAAAAAGTATAAGAGGTATAAAAATAAGTTAGTAAGTATTAAAAGAAAACGCAAAAAGGAATATTACAGTGAATTTTTGGATAAAAGTAATGGTGATACTAAATCAACTTGGAGAGTAATTAACAATGTCTTGAAGAATCATAAATCAAAGACTGGCATTTCACAACATTTTGTAAAAAATAATGTGGACATCTATGACAAAAATGAAATTTTAAATGGTTTTAATCAATAATTTTTTAATGTGGGACCAAGTCTTGACGCCAAAATTCCAAAAGCAAATAATAAAGTGAATCACTCAATCATTAGCAATACTAACAGTATTCTTCTTAAGGAAACAAATAAAGAAGAAATAATGAATGTTGTTAAAAAAATCTGATACATTTCTAAAGACTGTGTTGATATGGATATGAAATTTGTAAAATATATGAGTTGTGTCATTGAACCATTCACATATATTTGTAATCTATCCTTTTCAACTGGAAAATTTCCAGATAATATGAAAGTGGCAAAGGTGGTTCCTCTTTTTAAAGATGGTGATAAAGGCCTATTTAACAACTACAGATCAATATCCTTACTACCACAGTTTTCAAAAATCTTAGAACAATTATTTGTAATTAGATTAAACCAGTTCATTGATGAGCATGACATTTTGAGTACCAGCCAGTATGGTTTCAGAGCAAAGACCTACGTCAAATGCTATAATGGAATTAGTTGAACATATAACTACAGCTGTTGATCAAAAAATATATATTGTCTTGGGATTTTTGTTGATCTAAAAAAGGCCTTTGATACTGTGGATCATACCATTCTCATTGACAAATTGAGTAAATATGGTGGGAGAGGACCAGCATTGCAGTGGGTAACTAGCTATCTCAGTAACAGGAAACAATTTGTACAAATAAATGATGTAAGATCCAACCTCTCTAATATTACATGTGGAGTCCCTCAGGGCTCTATCATTGGAAATAAGTTATTTATTCTGTATGTTAATGACTTGGTTAAGGTGTCAGTACTTCTCAAATGTATCCTTTTTGCTGATGATACTACTTTTTTTCTTTTGTTCATGGTATTACACATATCTTTGAGTTTATGAGGATAGAATTAGCAAAAATACAAAATTGGTTTACTCTAAATAAATCGTCATTTAATTTAGATACAACTAAATATATGATATTTGGTTAAAAAAAACTGTTGATATTCAATTTATGATTGATGGTGTTGAGATATGTCATGTTAGTGAAGTGAAATTTCTGGGTGTCATCACTGATGACAAACTGACGGAAACATCACATAAATTCAGTAAAAACAAGGATAGTGAGATCTATTGCTGTTCTATACAAAGTCAGGAACCTGTTAAATGATAAAGCTCTGTACTTGTTGTACAACACAATTGTTGTTCCACACATGATTTATTGTATTGACATCTGGGATAAAGCATGTAAAACTTTCACGGAACCTGTTTTTTTTTTTGTTACAGAAAAGAGCTACAGTATAAGAATAATTACCAGAAAAAAGTTATTGTCACCCATCTAGCACACTGTTTCACCAATTGAAGTTGTTAAAGTTCAGTGACTTGGTGGATTACAATATTCTGTCAGTCATGTATAGAGCTCATAAAGAAGAACTACCATTTAATATCCAAATACTTTTTGTTAAACGTCAAAGCTGTTATAATCTAAAGGGGGAAGACATTTTTGTTAAACCTAAATACAGAACCAGTTTGAGGGGTCGGTCAACCTCAATTCAGGGAATTGGTTTGTGGAATGTTTTGGATACTGATGTTAACAATGCCGCTTCATTATTTATATTTAAGAAATTAATCAAAACAAATTATTACAGGAATATATATAAATTGTTTTTGTGTGTTACTTTGTAATTCGATGATTATGATTATGAGTTATTTTTATTATGTTATTTGTTGATGTTTTTTTGTGTGTTTGAATTAACTGTTAGTAAAAGGGGGCAGATATAAAAATATTTTCTCTTCATTCTGCCACCCTTCATTTTATTTCTTAATATTGTATAGTCACATTTGTGATTGTTTTTTTGTGTTATATTTTAAAATGAATAAATTTAATTAAAAAAAAAAAAAAATTGGTAGATTGTTATTTGTGAGTCTGTCTCTTGGCAAAAGCAGTTATTTGCTTGTGTAATACAGAACTTAGAGCAACTGTACTATTATTTCTTTCAGGTCTAGGGCAATAAACTTGTTGACTGTAAAAGCTAGGAAAAAATAAATAAATGAAAATAAACAAGCACAGGCTCCTAACCAGCTGGTGTCATAGTCTCTGGATTTTGATTTGACATTCTCTCTGCCGGAAAAGGGTAGCATGCCCTCTCCGGGTCGGGGAGGAGGTCCTGCCCCAAGTGGAGGAGTTTAAGTATCTCGGGATCTTGTTCACGAATGAGGGAAAACTGGAGCGTGAGATCGATAGGCGGATAGGTGCAGCGTCCGCAGTGAAGCGGGCGCTGTACCGGTCTGTCGTGGTGAAGAGAGAGCTGAGTCAAAAGGCAAAGCTCTCAATTTACCGATCGATCTACGTTCCCACCCTCATCTATGGTCATGAGCTTTGGGTTATGACCGAAAGAACAAGATCTCGGATACAAGCGGCTGAAATGAGTTTTCTCCGCAGGGTGGCTGGACTCTCCCTTAGAGATAGGGTGAGAAGCTCAGTCATCCGGGAGGGACTCGGAGTAGAGCCGCTGCTTCTCCACATCGAGAGGAGCCAGTTGAGGTGGCTCGGGCATCTGGTTAGGATGCCTCCTGGACGCCTCCCTGGTGAGGTGTTCCGGGCATGTCCCACCGGGAGGAGACCCAGAGGAAGACCCAGGACACGCTGGAGGGACTATGTTTCTCGGCTGGCCTGGGAACGCCTTGGGATTCCCCCAGAGGAGCTGCTCCAAGTGGCTGGGGAGAGGGAAGTCTGGGCCTCCCTACTTAGGCTGCTACCCCCGCGACCCGACCCCGGATAAGCGGAAGAAAATGGATGGATGGATGGATGGATTCTCTCTGTTGGTTCTTGTAGTTGTGATCACTTTGTGTCCTGCCAGTGTTTGAGTGTTTAAAACATCAAAATTTGCTTCCATATCACAATCCTTGATTTGTTGAAAATATGAATGATTTTATACTTAACCATTTGGATATAAAGCCCTTCAAACTTTCATCCTCAAATTTATGTGTATGGCACATCACTGAATAGATTTTAAGCTCTAATCACTGATCTTTCCATTAAGAGAAGGTTAAAGAGTACTTTCCAATGACTGCCCTTTGAAATGGCCCACTTCAACACACTTAAATTAATTTGTGTTCTGATCATTTATTGAATAGGATCAGAAACCATGTCTTTTTGTTCTTTCCTCTAGTCTCTTCCTCTCAACAGAAATCTGACTGAACACTCTGTCCAAATGAACCTTGATATGAAAAAAGTGCCATGGCAGCTGTTTTCACACACTGCAAGCTTTTTATCTCAGCATAACATTTAAAGTAAGACATTTTTTAAAAAAGTGACCAAAACAAAGGTATATTCTTGTCTGTTGTACTTAACTAAAGCAAAAGAGACAAGTTATGGATTGGACTGCTAGCAGCCATTATGCATCTTGTCGATCTACACAAGCTCAGCAGAAATGAGCTTGATGATTTCAGCTGTTAATATGATAATCAATTATTTCTATGTCAGAACTAATAGCCCTAGCCAACTCATAAGGACATCAATGTTCAACTGAAACACTAAAGAAATTATTAGATAGTGTTTTATTTTTTGCTGTCACGTGTACTAGAGAGGATTTACCTCCAGGTTTTGTGAGATACGTCAGTTGTTTTTCTTCTCCTTGGGGTCAGTCTCAGGTAGCAACTATTCTGGTATTATTAAAGAGCTAAAAATGGCCCATGCAGTGATAGCAACCTGAATTCCAGCGCCAAGGGATATTTGCTTCAGCGTTAGTGTGTGTGTGTTGGTGGATGTCACGTGTTAGTATATGACATGGTTGTGTCTATGCATGCTTGTGTAAGAATTCCTTTGAGAGTATTGTTTGTGAATGTGTGTGTGTGTGTGGGGGGGGGGGTTGTGCGTACTGACAGAAAGTTGGAGGATAAGTGTCTAGAAAGAAAACAGTGTGAGAAGACCTTAAATGTGCACAGCTCTGCAGAAAACAATTTTAGCATTTGTGTCAGAGCCTTGCAAATAAGCGCAGGATAAGTAGGTTCCTTTTGTCATTGTACAGTCTGCATTTATTTATCTTTATGAGCAGTTATTTTTCAATGGAGTTTTGTTTGTTGTGCACTCAACATGTGCAGCTTGCTACAAATTTGATTTATTAGTCATACCACTTCCAAACAAGTCATATGTTTTTGTTCTTTTCATCTGATGACTGTGCTGCCCCCTTTTTTTGTATGCATCCACTTCTTTTGACATAAAATAATTTATATATTAATTTAATATGTCATTATTCATAGCTGCTTTGTCCTGCTCAAAGTGATGTGGGGGCTGGAGCCTATCTCGGCTAACATTCTGGAAAAGGTGGGGGCAAATGGCCAGTTCGTGAAAATGTCAACACAAAAGCGGGCAGTTCTTTTCTATGTTTAATTTGAAATCACAAAAGTCTAAAACAGTCCAAAGCATGCATAATTCTGAAGTCTTGTATATACAAGGGAAAACAAAACATGCAAGCATGGGAAGATCATCTGAAACTGCTCAGAGAAACTCAGCCATGATTTGAACAGCTCACCTTTATGCTACATTTTATGTACTTCTTCTTCTTTTGGCTTTTCCCTTTTCAGGGGTCGCCACAGCGAGTCATCCTCCCCCACCTCACTCTGTCCTCTGCATGCTACATGCTACATTTTATGTACTAATGCACATAAAACTACATTTTAATGTGTCCACTGATTTACAGCACTAATCCACTACAGCACCAGTACCTCAATAATGTCTGTCTTTATGCAAGCTGATCTATGTTTTATATTTTACTTTTGCTTTACACTCCCTTTTTCCATACATCCTTTGTATGATGGACCGTTTCGAGTTCTTCAACCAGGTCCGAAACATTTCCTTTTGGATTTAGGGGGTCGTACTGAGACTGTCTGTATTGATAGGCTTAAACCAGCTCATGTTATGTCAGATGATCAGGTTGTTACGGCCCAAGCTCCTCGCAGGGGCAGACCTCCATCCACATTGTTAACGGACGGCGGTCCTTCCTCCGGAAACTCTCAACGCCCATTGGAGCCCGAACCTTCTGCAGACCCTCCTCGTAGCCCTCCACTTCATCAGACTGGTTCTGCAGGGCCCAGGTTCAGCCGTTCTGGTCGTTTGATCAAACCTAAAATGCGGGACTAGTGATGGACCTTACTGGGTGTTCTGGGGGGGCGTGTGTGGTGGACCACTAGGGGGCTCTACTCACACCCAGTGGACCGAAGGCATTACAGGATGTTTTATTGTGAAAGGTCCAGAGGACCGGATGCTGTATGGGATATATAAGGCGGTGTTGGGTGCTTCCCGCCAGTTTAGTAGGAGTTGATTAAAAGTGAAGTTCTGCAACCTGTCTCCTGTGTCGTCTCTTCACCACCTCCTACACTGTTTTCCCAAAGGATGTTGGATGTAACTGGGACCCCGTGTACATAATCTCGTTTTCATCACATGTACCACATGCGGTGCAAATGACAATAAAGACTCTCTGACTCTGACTCTGACTTTTATCAGCCTCCATTAATTTTTCCCCACAGACCAGTCTTTCAACATGCTGTTAGATTTTACATCTTTTTATCATTTTGTATATCTTTTTACAAGCTTTGAAATGTCACTGATGATGCATTTTATACAATGTGTGTGTGTGTGCCTTCATTGATTATATTTACAGGCCTGTATTCATTTAAAAGTGTCTACTAATTACTTTGTGTTTTACATATAATCGCACATTTTGCTAATGATAATCTTACAAGTTCACATTGATATAATTACAAGCTAATCAAACATTCTAAGTGAAGCCAGACACATGTAAGATACTTTCTACTCTCAGTGAGGGAAGAGTCCACCTTTTTCTCTGTGCAGAGCAGAGCTAAGCACATGCTGCAGCTCAACAAAAGGCCCACACATTGATTAACATAAATAAAGTTAAATCACAAGACATGTATACTTTATACTTAATACAAATTGACTAATTAGACTTTCATAGTTCTCACACTAATAATACATAGTTATTAACGCTTTAATATAGACTAGAAGAGTCAAAGTGAACAAGCATTGATATTAGATGTTCCTTTGGTGTCATTAATTCACCGTTATCAGCTAAGGAATGCATAACCAGTCTATGACCTTCAAGTATCCATGGAGACAGAGTCTGCTCATGAGTGGCTGACACACGCTGTCAATCAACATCAAGAAGGTTTAACTCTGCGTTCCAGTTGCCTCGGAGGTCGAAATTATGAACCCGGAATGACGTCATCACCGAGTTAAATGCGTTCCAGTTAGCTTGTCGGCACGATGACGAAAACAAGATGGACGCCCGCTACGAAGCTGTTGTTGTTCTTGCTTTGTTGGATTATAAAAAGGTTTCCAGACCAGCAGCGAAGTTGAAAAGCAATTCTGAGGCTCTTGAAATGTTAACCAGGTATGTTGTTTTAACCAGTAGTTTTTATTTATTTATAAATAAGCTTATTTTTGTTAATTATGGTCTTGAGGCTCTTACATCTACTTTATAGTTTTAATTCGATCTCTTTTAGGATTATAGCAGCAGTACAGAAGTTATCATTAGATAAATAAAGTCAGAAAGTGCTGAACATTGTTTTTCTTTTCTTTTTACTACCTCAAACCATTAGCAGACGTTTTTACGGTTTATTGTTAAAATTGTTATTAAACTTCAATCAATCAAAACTTTATTTCAGACTCATATGGTCCATAGTAACAAAACAATTTAATTTCTTTGTATTTTAGGATGCTGCTGATACACACAAACCTACGGACACATGGAATAATCATGAAGACTATGGGAGGTGATGCTGAACATGGATGACAACAAGTTTGTGCGTCATTTCAGAGTCAACAAGACCCAGTTCACATCTGTAATGATGCAGCTGCAGGAGAAAGGCATAAGGAAGGAGCACTGTCAAGGTGCAGCACCAGTCCCTGTAGAAAAGAAGGTCCTGATGTTCCTGTGGTACATGGCCAACCAGAACAGCTTCAGGGAGATGTCTGACAAATTTGGTCTCGCAGTCCTCAGCGCACAGGATCATCATGGAAGTACTGAAGGCCATTTTGCACAATGGGACACACCTTCATCCCCTGGCCTAACAAATTGATGTTGTGGTGATGATTGTCATCATGGCAGCCTGCCTTCTGCATAACCTCTGCATTGGGGCTTCACCAGTGTGCCAGGATCACCCAAACGGCTGTCCAAGGCAGAATGAAAATGACCAAATTACTCGTTACTGTGATGTGTGGATGCTGTACTTGTATTAGCTTGGCAAAAAAATTTCTAGTGTTGTTATAGTGCTGTTTTGATTAAATGTGTTTATCTGACATGCCACTCTCTCGCTGTCATTTATATCTGTGTGGATAAACCACGCCAAAAACATAAGCTGGTATAGGTAAACACATTTTACAGCTTCAAAAACCAGCTGCAAAACTTAGTTTCCCACAACAATAACACCTGCTTAAAAGTCAGTGCTTAAATAAAGCATTTCTATGTAGTAATTTTAAAACTCTGCCCGATGAGAACATGAGAGCACTAGTTTCTCTGCAAGTACATCGGTTTCCAAAAATATTGATGAAAAACTATGCAGTGCATCATGACAAATTGTCGTGTTTGAATACCAGAGGTGTTCCTCTTTTACACTGAATTTACTTTCATTCTAAGTAGTTTCTTTTCATTACCTGCTTTCCTTTATTCTACTGAAAAACCACACTTATTGTGAAGTAAGACAAGAATTTGTGCATTTGTTATTTCAAATTGTTTTTAATAACGTATGACAACAAGGCACAGGTAACCTGCTGTAGAGTCGTTGAGTTGCAGTAACTGGACTTGTACAGTTCAATTTTCATCAATAAAATATGTCAAGGAGTCACCATTCCTCTGGAACAAGGGACCAGGGAAACAGGTTTGTCTGCTCGGGTCCAGGAACATGTTCATCTCCATGTCGACAAACTGCAAAGAAATATACACATGGTTAACAACAAATCACAGATGACAGTAACTCACAAAACTAACCCACAATAATAATTATAAATAAGGTCGATTTTCACTCTCACACACACACCACCAACACAGACACACACACACACACACAGCTGTGGATTGACAGGATGGTTTGGGTTTCAAGTTTTGCATTTTTTTAAAACAAAATAATTGATTCTGTTAAACTGGATTCCCACCCTGACAAGCCAAGATAAATCTTGATAGACCTTTTAAAAACAGTTTATGGTGCAAAACATAGTTTACTAGCTAAAAACACATGTAAAGGTGAACAAAGAACAACGAGGTTGCAGGCCTCCGACGCAGCTACATCATCAACACAACAATCACGTTCTTTAGAAAACACAAACCGCTTAGAAACACCCTCTAATTATTAGGCGACATATCGTATAATAATCACTGTAAAGTACGAAATGTGTTACTGAGTTAATGATAAAAAATGAACGCTGAACAGCTAAAACGAGTACTGTGCTAAACAACAACAATGCCGCCTCACAGCCGTTTAGCGAGCCGTTGTCGACGCACAGCGGCTGTTTAAACATATCATTATCGTTACTGTAAAGAACTACAGTGCCTGAATGCGTTAATGTGAAGTTACGGCTGAGTAAACCACAAAGAACAGCGAAAAAGAGTAAAAAGTAACTCTTTCACTCACTGTTGATGCGAGGAGCAGCCATTTTGAAACGATGATCTCGGCGAACTCGGGTATGGTGCGGCGAGACCGAGTCCACGAGTTGTAATTACGACCTGAGCGGGCGTTCCAGTTGATTTTTACTGCTCGGAAGCTCGTAATTACGACCTCCGAGGACAACTGGAACGCAGCATTAGATCTCACCACTGAATCTGCACTGGTAAAAGTCACTAACGATATTCTCATGGCCTCTGACAATGGACAGGTGTCTCCACTGGTCCTGTTGGACCTCAGAGCTGCATTTGATTCAGTTGCTCACAATATTCTATTACAGAGACTTGGATATGATACTTGGATTACAGAAACAGCTCTAAAATGGTTTAAATCATATTTATCTGATAGATTCCAGTTTGTAGATGTAAATAATAAATTGTCTTTGTACACCAAATAGTCATAGAGTTCCTCAGGGCTCAGTGCTTGGACCAAATACTCTTTACTTTATATATGTTTCCATTAGGTAAAGTTATTAAATAGCATGGGATAAATTTTCATTGTTATGCTGATGGCACACATTTATATTTGTCCATTAAACCCAATGAATTCAATCAGTTACTTAGACTACAAGCATGTGAATAGAATATAAACGTCAACACTTTCTCTTCTCAAGGGCGGACGTCTCCTCTCGGTCTCCGCTTTGCTTTTTCTTTGTCTTGTCTGTGAAACTGTCTGAGAGCCTCTCTTCTACAAAATCTTCCGAATCATAACTATGAACTTCAATTTGGTCAGTTGGTCCCTCAACACAACTGAAAACATTTCTTCAACAAGAAGACAGGCTGTAGGTGAGATGATTTGTCCTGTTGACATGCACACATCTGGATATCTCATCCACTTGAAGACTTGATGATGTGTCTATCTCTGCTCTCATCTGTGGATCTTAAAGCTCCGCTGACATCATCTTTTAACTTTCCATAAAATGGCACAACATATATATATATTAAGATTGACCTTTGATCGTTTTTGCTAAAACAATGTGAAATTAATGAAAATTCCTCTCCAAAATAGTTTAAAATTAGCGCCGTTTATTTACATGGTAAATTCGGGTTTTTCCGGTCACGTGATTGTGACGTCACATCCAGATCTCTGCTCCAACGGCACATTTAATACAATGAATAAAGATACAAACGCATCCATCGAATTTAGCCATTTAAAACTTTAGATTTTAGCGATTTGGCTTCAGTTCGTGAAGAAGAAGTTATTTTGAGTGATAAACAACAAACATCAAGGTTTCTTTTGTTTGTGTTGCTTTTTTTTTCAGGAGAGGTTTCACATTCATGAAGTGAGCACCAGGTGTCAGCAAAGCAGAGCAATCTACAGTGCTCTGTAAGAGTTATCACGATAGCTTTGCTGACATCTGTTGCTCACTTCATGTATGTGAAACCTCTCCTGAAAAAAAAAGCAACACGGACAAAAGAAACCTTGATATTTGTTGTTTATCACTCAAAATAACTTCTTCTTCACGAACTGAAGCCAAATCGCTAAAATCTAAAGTTTTAAATGGCTAAATTCGATGGATGCGTTTGTATCTTTATTCATTGTATTAAATGTGCCGTTGGAGCAGAGATCCGGATCTGACGTCACAATCACGTGACCGGAAAAACCCGAATTTACCATGTAAAAAAACGACGCTAATTTTAAACTATTTTGGAGAGGAATTTTCATTAATTTCACATTGTTTTAGCAAAAATGATCAGAGGCCAATCTTAATATATATATATATATGTTGTGCCATTTTATGGAAAGTTAAAAGATGATGTCAGCGGAGCTTTAATGACACATATTTAATTGGATTTATGATGACTTGTTCCTGGTTTATCAACAAACTAGGAAGTCGTCTGCAGCTAATTTGGACCCGATCTCGCTGCTTGCCTTATGATGACTTGGTTCATGCCTCGAGCACCCAGACTCAAATGCTTTTGGCAGAATGGATCAGAACTCTGGGATTATTCTCAAGCACTGTCCACTGGTGTGGCCATTTAATTTGGACATTTCTGAAGCGAGTGGACCGCCACAGACTGAAGGTAGATGTCATTAAAGTTCTGCCTGTCCTCAAAACAATCGTGTTTATCTGACATTTGGCTCCTCACTGGCCTTGACAGGCCGTCTTATCTCAACTCGCCTGAAGCTCTGCCCCTCCCTCCCCTCCTACCAAAGATTTTCTATGGACTTTTCAAAGGAGCCCAGCTGAATAAACATTCTGTCATCGTTTCAGGACTCTTTGGATTCATCCTTGGTCGTCCTCGGCTCAAGCAGAGTGTGTACGGATCTCTCAAGAAGGAACTATGTGAACAGAGAGATGTTATCTGAACTCTACAGTGCCTCTGTATGTTGTCTATGGCTGCTCACCGCTCTTGCGTTCCCCGCTCCCCCCCATAATGTCGGCGCATTCTGTGCTTGTGTGCAAGATTTTTTTCATTACCACATTTTTGACCTTCAACCAGAGGTTAAAAATGTGTGAGGAATTTTTTTGTCTCCAAACCCTATGTGTTATTTTTCACCACTTTTATTGTCTGTCCAACAGATCTCACTGGTAAATGAGTCTTCGAGGCTCAATGTGACTTATCTGTTTAAATAAAGGTTGAATGAATGAAATGTCATTTGCATCACATGTAGTACATGAGGTGGAATGAAATGATGTACTCATTGTCCCAGTTATACCCCCAAATAGCAAAATATAAAGTATAAAAAGAAACGGTGTATAAAAATCAAAGATATACTAAAAGATCTAAGCTGTACGCCAAACACTGATCATGTGAAACAACAATATGATGTAACAACAGGAATATATCAAGACAGGAATAAAGTTTACACTTTTTAGATGTCGATTCAGTTCAGTTCTAAAGAAGTCGTCTCAGGCACTGAACAGAAACATTCATATATAAAATAATAATTTAACATTATTTATGCGAGGAGCAGATCAACTCCATCATGTGATGAATAAAAGCTGAGGACAAGCCCCGCCCCCATGGTTACATACGTGTAGCTCTCAAAGTCTCCGTTACTGATGGCCTCGATGAGCTGCTCCGTCACTTTAATGATGTCCTGCTTCCTGCCTGACACACACACACACACACACAGATCAGCATGTGGGCAGCGTCCTCAGCTTCTCGCCAGTGGCGCAGCAGCGTTCACCTCTGGTGTCTTCGTCCTCGATGGTGGTGCTGCTCTCAGTCGACTCCTGAAACACAAGCAGTCGGTCACTCGGAGCTTCCTGCGTCTCTCGGACGTCAAACCGTCTCCTGAACTTACTTTGACTCCGTCGGCCTTCTTGTTGCTGCCGCTCTTCCCTCCTGACCCAGGGACCAGAACCAAGAGACACAGAAGAACCAGCGTGAGGACAAAAGGAACAAACGCAGAGAAGAGGAGTGACGGCATCGTACCGACAGCTGCTGCCGCCGTTCCTTTTAGCTAAACTGTCCCAGAACGTTTGAGAAGGTTTGGGGAGTAAACAGGAAGTTGACGTCCTGTGAGTGTCGTCTGACAGCTGCAGGGACGTCCCTGAGGGACATGTGGACACTCTCTGAGAGCCCGAGACTAATTTAGTCTCAACTCGAGAGTCCAGACATTCCTGAGGGTTCAGAACCAGCCTGACCAGAAGGTACAGGATCACAGAGCTGCAGACCTGTACATTCAAAAAAGGCGTTCAATACAGGATCAACTGGACTTTATTTGTTGCAGAAAACGTTTCGACTTCTGTCCAGAAGTCTTTTTCAATTCTGAATGAATGGAAGCTGTGAGAACGAGAAGTTTTATACAAGCCACGCACCAACATATGAAATTGGAAACTGAAATAACACCACAAAATACCTAACATGCCCATTCTATTTAAATTGACAAAACAACACATCACACCTTAACAGAAGGGGGTTTGTAACACATACATGTAAATTGAAAGATCACACCTTAACAGTAGGAGGTTCCCTTGAGGTCTCTGGTAGAAGACACAAAACTGTATGTAAATTGACAAAAATTTACCTCAAGGGAACCTCCTACTGTTAAGGTGTGATCTTTCAATTTACATGTATGTGTTACAAACCCCCTTCTGTTAAGGTGTGATGTGTTGTTTTGTCAATTTAAATATAATGGGCATGTTAGGTATTTTGTGGTGTTATTTCAGTTTCCAATTTCATATGTTGGTGCGTGGCTTGTATAAAACTTCTCGTTCTCACAGCTTCCATTCATTCAGAATTGAAAAAGACTTCTGGACAGAAGTCGAAACGTTTTCTGCAACAAATAAAGTCCAGTTGATCCTGTATTGAACGCCTTTTTTGATTTTATCATGTCCTGGACGACTGAGAATCTTCACCAGCATAGACCTGTACATTATTAAAGGGTTGGACCCAACAGAACCTGCAGGCCTGACCGGGTCACTAAATGACAAGACTCCAGATTGAACGGGTTCTGAACCTGTCAGGGTCTCTGCTTGTTTCCCAGCCTTGGGTTCTGGTCCATGACGACCCGTCTCAGCTGCTTCGTGGATCCGCTGAGTTATACTGGTCCTCAGGAGGACTCTGGCCCTGTGGTTCTGAGGTTTCTAGTTGGAGACCAGTGTGTCAGGAGGAGCAGTGGTTCTGACCCGGTATGGAGCGTCACAACGTTTCAACAGTTTCATCAAAGAACATCAAAGGAGACTGAAGTCGGGGTCAAAGGTCAGGTGTATTAAAACAACTGAACACAACAAACATTTTCAGCTTCTACGGTTTCTTCAGCAGAACCTCACAAACCTGTGAACCACCTGGCAAAACGTTACTGAGCATGTGCAGAAGGCAGCATGTGATTGGCTGGAATCGGTCCAGAGTGACGCCCCCGTTATTATTAGACCTGAAGCTGAGTGAGAGTTCTGAACAGTTGCTGCAACACACACACACACACACACACACACTCACACATGCACACACATTCACACACACACACTCACACACACGCACGCATGCACACACACACACGCGCACACACACTGTGTCTAAGCTGACAGCTGATAAGGGAATTTCTCAGCTAAACTTTCTACGAATGAAACACAAACATCAAAACTCACAACAGGTCAAGCCAGGAAGAACTTTGGTTTGACCTCTGACATCATACAGGGTGGTGGTGGTGAAGTTGGTGATGGTGGTGGTGGCAGTGGTACTGGTGATGATGGTGGTGATGGTGATGATGGTGGTGGTGATTCTGGTGATGGTGGTGGTGGTGGTATCGGTGATGATGATGGTAGTAATGGTGGTAACTCTGGTGATGGTGGTGGTGGCAGTGGTACTGGTGATGATGGTGGTGATGGTGATGATGGTGATGGTGGTGGTGGTGGTATCGGTGATGATGATGGTAGTAATGGTGGTAACTCTGGTGATGTGGTGGTGGTGATGGCAGTGATTCTGGTTATGGTGGTGGTGGTCCTGGTGTTCATGATGGTGCTGGTGGTGGTGATGATTGTGATGATGGTGATTTTGATGTTGGGGTGATTCTGGTGATGGTGATGGTGGTGGTATCGGTGATGATGATGGTGTTAATGGTGGTGTTAATGGTGGTAACTCTGGGGATGTGGTGGTGGTGATGTGGTGGTAGTGATGACAGTGATTCTGGTTATGGTGGTGGTGGTGATGGTGGTGATGGAGATGATGGTATTGGTGGTGATGAAGATGATGGTATTGGTGGCGATGGTAGTGGTGATGGAGATGATGGTATTGGTGGTTATGGTAGTGGTAGTGACGGTGATGATGATGGTGGTGGTGATGGAGATGATGTATTGGTGGCGATGGTAGTGATGGTGGTGGTGATGGTGGTTATGATGGTGCTGGTGGTGATGATTGAGTGAGGGTATTGGTGGTGGTGGTGGTGGTGGTAGTGATGGTGGTGGTGATGGTGGTGCTGGTGGTGATGATAGAGATGAGGGTATTAGTGGTGGTGGTGGTGGTGGTAGTGATGGTGGTGGTGATGATGGTGGTGGCAGTGATGGTGATGTGATCGTGATGTGGTGATGGTGGTGATGGAAATTATGGTATTTTTGGTGGTGATGGTGGTGATGGTGGTGGTGGTTATGTTGGTAATGGTAAATGATAAATGGAGCTTATTTATATAGCGTTTTCCAGCCCCCTATGAGGGGCCCCAAAGCGCTTCACAATACCAACCATCCACCCATTCATACACACATTCATACACCGGTAGCGGCAGACTGACATGCAAGGCGCTTTCCAGTCCTACCAGGAGCAACTCGGGGTTAAGTGTCTTGCCCAGGGAAACAACGACACATGGTGTGGGGAACCGGGATTCGAACCTCCAACTTTCCGATCGGGGAACGACTGCCATTACCACTACACCACGACTGCCCATGATGGTGTTGGTGATGAAGGTGATGGTGGTGACAGTGTTGGTCCTGGTGGTAAAGTTGGTGCTGGTGGTGGCAGTGATGGTGGTGATTTTGGTGATGGTGATTGTGATGGTGGTGGCAGTGATGGTGGTGATTTTGGTGATGGTGATTGTGATGGTGGTGGTAGTGATGGTGGTATTGGTGATGATGATGTGATGGTTGTGATTCTGGTGATGTGGTGGTGGTGATGGTGGGGATTCTGGTGATGGTGGTAGTGATGATGGTGGTGATGGAGATGATAGTATTGGTGGTGATGGTGGTGGTAGTGATGGTGGTGATGGAGTTAATGGTATTGGTGGTGATGGTGGTGGTGATGGAGATGATGGTACTGGTGGTGATGGAGTTAATGGTATTGGTGGTGATGGTGGTGGTGATGGAGATGATGGTACTGGTGGTGATGGAGATGATGGTATTGTGGTGATGGTGGTGTTGATGGAGATGATGGTATTGTGGTGATGGTGGTGTTGATGGAGATGATGGTATTGGTGATGAAGATGGTGGTGGTGATGGTGGTGATGGAGATAATGGTATTGGTGGTGGTGATGGAGATGATGTATTGGTAGTGATGGTGGTGATGATGATGGTGGTGGTGATGGAGAGGATGGTACTGGTGGTGATGGAGATGATGGTATTGTGGTGATGGTGGTGATGATGGTGATGGTGGTGATGGAGAGGATGGTACTGGTGGTGATGGAGATGATGGTATTGGTGGTGGTGATGGAGAGGATGGTATTGGTGGTGATGGAGATGATGGTATTGTGGTGATGATGATGGTGGTGGTGATGGTGGTGATGGAGATGATGGTATTGGTGGTGATGGAGATGATGGTATTGTGGTGATGGTGGTGATGATGGTGATGGTGGTGATGGAGAGGATGGTACTGGTGGTGATGGAGATGATGGTATTGGTGGTGGTGATGGAGATGATGGTACTGGTGGTGATGGAGATGATGGTATTGTGGTGATGGTGGTGATGATGATGGTGGTGGTGATGGTGGTGGTGATGGAGATGATGGTATTGGAGGTGGTGATGGTGAAGGTGTTGGTGCTAGTGCTTGTGGTGATGGTGCTGGTGGTGGTATTGGTGATGGTTGTGTTGGTAGTTGTGGTAGTGTCAGGTCTTACCAGAAAAGTTCCTTGTTGCCAACATGGTGGTGAGGATGGCTCCCTGAAGGAAGGAAAGAAAATGTAGTCACAACAGATCTAGTCTTGACCTGGTCCTTGTAAGGGAACACCTCAGAAACACGTCACCTCAGCTCAAACAAGAAAAAACGTTTGTCTCATCTTAAACAAACATCATTTCTGTGTTTTGTGTTTCAAACTGTTTAAAATTAAGATCTTCTATTCCCGTTGGAATGAACAGACATTGTTTTTCAAATATTCGTTGTCTCAGCTCAATGTGACACTAATGTCATAAGAAACTGTCACTGTGTAAACTTCACTGCAACATGAAGTTGTTCTCCAGGAAACAGACTGTTTTAATGAGAGCTTTTGTTCAACTGACCTCAGAGTTTCTAAAACATCAGAACTGGCTACGTTGATAACTTGCCTTATCAAAAATGAATATTACTCCCCGGACTCGTCCTCAAGAAGATAAAACTACAAGAAGCCTTTGTTCAAACTGACATTCTTTTTACAGCAGGTGGACAGATGGACACAGCGACACCTTTGGTTGTAATTCAAAGATGTCATTTCTGTTTATTCCATATCTGAATGTTTATTCATGAAAATGTGTGTTTTAAGTAATCTTTATTTAAGATAATACATTTGTCTTATTTTGTCTTTAAAAGGAAAACTTTAAGGCAGAAAACAGGACGTTAGATTTATAAAAACAAGCCAAGAGTTAAAGCCCCACTGACATGATTTTTTAATTTTCATAAAATTGCTCAAAATATTGTATATATCTTTTAACATTTAAATATGTTCGTTTTTGCAAACAAAATGATAAATCACTTTAATTTTGCTTTAAAAGTGATTTTGAACTTCAAGCCGTGTTTAATCATGGGAAATCCGATTACACACGAACGCACCATCTGTGACGTAGTGAGAGGCAGAGCTCTGGGCTTGTCACAGTGCGCGGGTGTGAGCAGCTCGACATGAAGGTAAGTCTGATACAGCATCAGACCTAAATTAGATCCTGTTGTTTCTTGTTCCATCACCCAAACTATTTTCTGCTTCACAAACTGAAGACAAATAGCTCAAATCTTCACATAGATTGATAAATTCGTCGGGTTTTAAATTGGCAGCTATTAAAGAGACCAGAGCCCTCTGCCTCACACTACGTCACAGATGGTGCGTTCGCGTGTACGGTAATCGGATTTCCCATGATTAAACACGGCTTGAAGTTCAAAATCCCTTTTAAAGCAAAATTAAAGTGATTTATAATTTTGTTTGCAAAAACGAACATATTTAAATGATAAAATATATATATATATACAATATTGAGCAATTTTATGAATAGTAAAAAAATCATGTCAGTGGACCTTTAAAACCACACCTCCTCTCGAGGTGAATCCATCGTTTATTGTCGAGCTAAAACAGTTGCTAAGACTTTCCAGCTTTTGCAATGCACTTTTGACTTCATCCAGTCAGATCTGTTCCATCTCAAACTTGTCCTAAATGCTGATAAAACCAAAGGGAGGCTTTTTTCAAACAGGAAGTCGGTCCCAGCAGATCTTCCTCTGATTTTATCCTCAAATGGTGTCCCATAGGTGAGGGACCAGACAAAGTGCAGCCCAAAGACCCCTATGATGAGTTCAATTAATGGAAACAATGTTCCCTCGCCCGGGCGCAGGTCGCCGGGGCCCCACTCTGGAGCCGGGCTTGGAGATGGGGCATGTTGGTGAGCGCCTGGTGGCCAGGCTTTTACTCATGGAGCCTGGTTGGGCACAGCCCAAAGAGGAGACATGGGTCCCCCTTTCCATGGGCTTACCACCTGTGGGAGGGGCCAAAGGGGTCAGGTGCAATGTGGGATGGGTGATGGCCGAGGGCGGGGACCCTGGCGGTCTGATCTCTCTGGTGGGGAAGGAGCCTGAGCTGGTGTGAGGTTGAGAGGTTATGTCAATGTCAATTTATTTATATAGCACATAAAAACAACAGAAGCCAACCAAAGTGCTTTACAGTTAAAAAAATAAAAGGGTAAAATGCATCTAGTGCTAGCTTGGTTAAAACCAGACCCTTGACCTTCACTTCGCTTTGTACTAGGGTCTGGGACTTCTCCCATAGACAACAATTTCTCCGGTAGATTTTTGACCGGACCAATCAGAGAACAGAAGGCGGAGTTTTGAACGACGTCGACTGACGTCGTCAGTTAAAATGGCTGCCGCCACGAAGGAATTTTCAAGAAAACAAGGTAAAAAACTATTATTTCTTTGCTGAGAAAAAATACATTTCTTAGCTGAAGTTATATCAGAAGTGTTCCTGAGCTTAACAGTTCCTAAATCAATTCACGAAATGGTCAAATCTGCTGGATTTAAATTGTTTCGGTTTGACATTTTCCAAACAGCCTCGGGTGCGCTACGAAAATAAATTATAAAAAATCGAATTTTATCTCAAATGTTTCATCCAGGCCAACAGTCAGTAAATTAGAGCCATATAATTACACACTGGTAGCAGAAAAAATATCCACCGAGTGGTTTCTGAGCTATTTATCTGAATAGCCTGGACCTCGCCAGGCTAAACTAACAAAACTCTGCCTTCTGTTCTCTGATTGGTCCGGTCAAAAATCTACCGGAGAAATCGTTGTCTATGAGAGAAGTCCCAGACCCTAGTACGAAGCAAAGTGAAGGACAAGGGTCTGGTTTTAACCAGGCTAATCTAGTGCCACTAAAACATAATAAAGTTGACACAATAACTATAAAATCTGCTCAAAATTTGTTCTCAGACTCTGCATGCAGCTCAGATTACCCACCCTTTTTGGAGTCCTTGGAGGGGTTTTTGGAGAGTGCACCTCCTGGGGACTCCCTTGTTCTACTGGGGTACTTCAACGCTCATGTGAGCAATGACAGTGAGACCTGGAGGGGTGTGGTTGGGAGGAACGGCCCCATTGTTCTGAACCCGAGTGGTGTTCTGTTATTGGACTTCTGTGCTCATCATGGATTGTCCATAACGAACACCATGTTCAAGCATAAGGGTGTCCATATGTGCTCTTGGCACCAGGACACCCTAGGTCGCAGTTCGATGATCGACTTTGTTGTCGTCTCATGTGCCTAGAAATTCTGTCCATAAAAGTTATGAACAGAATCGGTGACAAAGGGCAACCTTGGCAGAGTCCAACTCTCACTGGGAACAAGCCTGACTTACTGCAGGCAATGCGGACCAAAATCTGACACCGGTCGTACAAGGACCGAACAGCCTGTATCAAAGGACCTGGTACCCCATACTCCCGGAGTACTCTCCCACAGGGCTTCCCGAGGGACGCGGTCGAACGCCTTCTCCAAGTCCACAAAGCACATGTAGACGGGTTGGGCAAACTCCCACGCACCGTCCGGGGCCCTGCTGAGGGTGTAGAGCTGGTCCAGTGTTCCACAACCAGGACAAAAACTGCATTGCTCCTCTTGAATCCGAGGTTTGACTATCTGACTGACCCTCCTTTCCAGAACCCCTGAATAGACCTTACCAGGGAGGCTTAAGAGTGTGATCCCCCTATAGTTGGAACACACCCTACGGTCCCCCTTTTTGAATAGGGGAACCACCACCCCAGTCTGCCAATCCAAGGGAACTGCCCCCGATGTCCACGCAATATAGTCCACAGTCGTGTAAGCCAACACAACCCCACAACATCCAGAGCCTTAAGGAACTCTGGGTGAATCTCATCCACACCTGGGGCCCTGCCACCGAGGAGCTTTTTTAACCACCTCTGTGACCTTAGCACCAGAGATTGGAGAGCCCGACCCAGAGTCCTCAGGCTCTGATTCCTCAGTGGAAGACATACCAGTGGGATTGAGGAGGTCTTCGAAGTATTCTGCCTCCGACTCACGACATCCCGAGTTGAGGTCAACAGCACACCACCCCCACTATAAATGGTGTTGGTGG
>JBBPBX010006353.1:33002-53383 GCA_038048925.1 Garcialebias charrua
CTGAGATGCCGGATGGTGGACCAGAATCGCCTCAAAGCCAAACGGAAGTCATTCTCCATGACCTCTTCAAACTCCTCCCACTCCCAGGTTTTTTCCTCAGCGACCACCCGAGTTGCATGCAGTTTGGACTTCCGGTACCCATCAGCTGCTTCCGAAGTCCCACAGCCCAAAAAGGCCCAATAGGATTCCTTCTTCAACCTGACAGCATCCCTCACTGCCGGTGTCCACCTAGAGGATTACCGCCACGACAGGCACCAACAACCTTGCAGCCACAAATCCGATAAGCCACCTCGACAATAGAGGCGCAGAACATGGCCCACTCTGACTCAATGTCCCCCACCTCCCCCGGAACATGTTCGAAGCTCTTCCAGAGGTGGGAGTTAAAGCTCTGTCTCACTGGAGAATCTGCCAGATGTTCCCAGCAGACCCTCACAATACGTATGGGCCTGCCAGGTCTGACCGGCATCCTCCCCGATCATCGGAGCAACTCACCACCAGGTAGTGGTCAGTTGACAGCTCTGCACCTCTCTTCACCTGAGTGTCCAAGACATGTGGCCACAGATCAGATGAGACGACAACAAAGATGAGGGGATCCGTTTTGATAGCCTTAATAAAAATAATAATAATAATAATAATAATAATAATAAACTTTATTTGTATAGCACCTTCCACAATGCCTTGCATTGACCAAGGTGCTTAACAGGATAAAAAGAAGAATAAACGGGAACAATAGATCAATGAAAATAGAATAAGAAACCACAGCGATAAAAGAAGGCAATGGAAATAAAAAATGCTACATACTAAAATAACACAAGTAATAAAAGTTACACACAGAAAGCTTTTTTGAACAAGTGAAATAAAAATGCAATTGAAATAAAGATGCTACATACTAAAATACAAAATAATAAAAGTTACACACTGAAAGCTTTTTTGAACAAGTGGGTCTTCAGTTTGGTTTTGAACAGAGTCAGATCAGAGGTGGCACGCAGCTCAAGGGGGAGGCTGTTCCAGGCTTTTGGGCCGGCAACAGAAAATGACCGGTCTCCCCATTGCTTGTACCTCGAGCGAGGCACCTCCAGCAGGTGTTGACTGGCAGATCGTAGGTCCCTGCCAGGCTGATGGACTTTCAGAAGTTCTGAGATGTAGAGGGGAGCAAGTCCATTCAGAGCTTTGAAAACAAACAGCAGCAACTTGAACTGTATCCTGAACTGAACTGGGAGCCAGTGTAGAGAGGACAGGACAGGAGTGATGTGTTCATATTTTCGTGTGTTGGTCAAAAAGCGCGCGGCAGAGTTCTGTACAAGCTGTAAACGGGAGATGGAGGATTGATTAATGCCAAGATACAAAGCATTACAATAGTCAAGTCTGGAGGTCACAAAGGCATGGATGGCCTTCTCCAGATCACCACGACTAAGAAATGACTTGACTTTGGAGAGCAGACGGAGTTGGAAAAAGCTGGTCTTGACAACAGAACTGATCTGTTTATCAAA
This sequence comes from Garcialebias charrua, assembly GCA_038048925.1. Lineage (NCBI taxonomy): Eukaryota > Metazoa > Chordata > Actinopteri > Cyprinodontiformes > Rivulidae > Garcialebias > Garcialebias charrua. Next base: position 34,493 of record JBBPBX010006353.1, read on the forward strand.
CTTTAAATTGGAGTCAAGCTGCACTCCAAGATTTCTGACCACCGAGTTGAAGTGGGGGAGGGGAAAACCAACACTGGGACTGGGAAGGATGTTGCTGGTGTCATCAGGTGCACCAAACAAAATGCATTCAGTTTTATCTGTGTTTAGGTGGAGGAAGTTTTGAGAGAGCCAGTGCTTAATGTCATTTAAGCAGTTGACAAGAGTGTTTGAACTGAGTGAGGGGTTGGGAGTGACTGGCAGATAGATTTGTAAATCGTCTGCATACATGTGAAAAGACAGGTTATGACGTGTGATGATTGATCCTAATGGCAGCATGTAAAGAGAGAAGAGGACTGGCCCTAGAATAGATCCCTGTGGTACGCCGGAGGTCAGAGGGGTTGATGAAGAGGAGGACAGATCGCCTATCATGACAGAGAAAGTTCTCCCAGACAGGTAAGATTTGAACCACTCAAGCACAGCTCCCTGGAGGCCAACCTGCTGAGACAAGCGGTTGATTAGTACCTGATGGTCGACGGTGTCAAAAGCTGCTGAGAGGTCTAACATCACCAGCAGAGCAGGGTTTTTTGCATCCAGGGACAGAAGAATGTCATTCTGTACTTTGAGCAGTGCAGATTCAGTGCTGTGACGAGCTCGAAAACCTGACTGAAATTTTTCAAACAGGTTGTTGAGTTCTAGAAAAGATTGAAGTTGAATAAAAACAATCTTTTCTAGGACCTTTGATAGAAATGACAGATGGGAAACTGGCCTGAAATTAGAGAGAGCTGTAGGATCTAGGCCTGGTTTTTTTAGAAGAGGCCTGACCACAGCATGTTTGAAAGCAGATGGCACATAACCTGAAGTTAGACAGCTGTTGATAAATGACAAAACAGAAGGACCAATTACATCAAAGCATTGTTTGAACATTTTAGAGGGAATGATGTCCAGAGAACAGTTTGTTGGTTTCATCTGCTGAACCACCTTGGTGAGTTGAGGCAGTGAGACGAGATCAAACTGGTCAAAAACAGCAGTGGTTATTGTAGAGGTACATGACAGGATGGTGTTGGATGAACTGACAATGTTCTGTCTGATAGAGTCTATTTTGTTGACAAAATAGCTCTGAAAGTCATCACAGGTAGACTGTGTGGCAGTTTTCAGAACATTGACAGATGGGTTGATGACAGACTGGAGTGTGCTGAAAAGCGTCCTCGGCCGGTTGGAGCTGGTGGAGATTAAGTTGGAGAGGTACTGTGACTTGGCCTGTTTCACAGCGTTATCATACTCACAGAGACAGTCTCTCAGTATTCCCTGAGATACATGAAGCCGGTCACGCTTCCATTTTCGCTCTGCTTGTCTGCAACGTTGTCGAAGAGCTCGCGTCGTTTCGTTGAGCCATGGTGATGGTCTGTTTTTTGAAGATGCCTGTTTGAGAGGAGCGATGGAGTCCAAGATCGTTGTGCAGGTGTGATGGAAGGAGCTGATGAAGTCCTCAGGATGTAGAGATGGGTTCAGGCTGACAGTAATGAATACTAGCTAATAATAATAATGAATTTAATTTATAATGCACTTTTCATTAATGAAAATCTCAAAGTGCTACAAAGTGCAACAAAAAATCAAAGATCAAATAAAAACAAGTGATAAAATCAAGTAAATCAATGATAGTATCAACTAAGATTAAAGGTAAAATCATGTGGAGGCAGAGTAGGCTCGCTTAAAAAGAAAGGTCTTTAAGCCTTGTTTAAAGTCAACCAGTGACTGTGGAGCTCTCAGGTAGTCAGGGAGGGAGTTCCATAGGCGGGGGGCAGCCACACTGAATGCCCGGTCTCCCATGGTCCTTAATTTGGTTTGTGGAATGTGAAGGAGATTACTGTTCTGTGATCGTAGAGACCGGGTGGATGAATATGGTGCAAGAATGTCCTTTAGATAGTCAGGTGAAGTTCCGTGTAAGCATTGGTGTGTAATGAGAGCAGTTTTGTACTGAATTCTGTAGGTGACAGGAAGCCAATGGAGGTTATGGAGAATGGGTGTAATATGTTCAAATTTACGAACTCTCAACAAAATCCTTGCTGCACTGTTTTGAATATATTGAAGCTTCTGAAGGTTTTTGCCAGGGATTCCAATAAACAGGGAGTTGCAGTAGTCGAGCCTGGAGGAGACAAAGGCATGGACGAGTTTCTCAGCATCAGAAAAAGTTAGAGATGGGCGAAGTCTGGAGATGTTTCGAAGATGGAAGAAGCAGGTTTTAAACAGATGCTTAATGTGATTTTCAAATGTAAGATGAGAGTCCATTTTTATTCCAAGATTTGTAACAGAGGTGGAGAGGGGGATGTCTTGTCCAGAAAAGGAAATTGTTGTTATAGTTGATGTTTGTACCTGGTGAGGGGTGCCAATCAGTATGGCCTCAGTCTTGGAGCAGTTTAATTGAAGAAAGTTCTGATTCATCCATGCCCTTATTTCCTCCAGGCAGGTAGAGAGGGCAGTGAGTGAAGATGGAGATGGGGATGATGAGGATGCTCCAGTCCTGATGTAAAGCTGTGTATCGTCGGCATAACAGTGAAAAGAAATGTTGAACTGATTAATAATTTGACCCAAAGGCAGCATGTAAAGGGAAAACAGCAGGGGCCCCAGAACTGACCCCTGAGGGACACCACAGGAGACACAGACTGTCTGGGACGTGGCATTGCCAAGACTAACACATTCCAGCCTATTGGAGAGGAAAGATTTGAACCAGTCCAGGACAGTGTCACAGAGACCGACCTCCACATGAAGACGGTGGAGGAGGATACTATGGTCCACAGTGTCGAAAGCTGCAGTGAGGTCAAGGAGGACAAGGATGGAGGGAGAACCAGTGTCAGCAGCCATGAGGACATCATTGGTAACTCTCAGCAATGCAGTCTCAGTACTGTGAGCTGCTCGGAAGCCAGACTGAAACTTCTCATACAGGGAATGTTGTTGTAGGTGGACCTGCAGCTGAGCAGCAACTGCTTTTTCCAGCACTTTAGACAGAAATGGGAGGTGGGAAATTGGGCGGTAATTAGAAAGAATGTCGGGATCCAAATTAGATTTTTTCAGAAGAGGCCTAATGATGGCAGTTTTTAGAGGCAGTGGAACATGACCAGATTGTAGAGACTTATTTATTATTTGTGTGATTAATGGGCTTATTGCAGAGTGATTGGATTTTATGAGAGACGAGGGGAAGGGATCCAGGGCGCAGGATGAAGGCTTCATTTTCTTGATGATGGCCTCCACCTCACTCTGAACAACTTCATCAAAGCTGCTCAGGGACCCAGAATGCAGACGGGTAGATGGCAAACGAAGATCAGGGAGGCTGTGGAGCTGAGATCTGATAGTCAACTTTATTTTTAAAGAATGAAAGGAACAGGTTGCATTTTTGAACAGAGTCCTCATGAGCTTGTATAATGGGATTAGCATAATGAGATATTGTGGAGAAGAGCTGTTTAGAGTTTCTAGGGCAGTTGTTGATGATGTTGGAATAATATTTGGAGCGTGCTTCTTTAAGAGAATAGGCGTAGGCTTTCTGATGTTCTTTATATACCTGCTTATGTACAGAGAGACCAGATGATTTTACACGTCTCTCAATAGCACGGCCAGTTGCCTTCATCTTGCGCAGCTCACCAGTGTACCAGGGGGTTGAACGGGAGAAAGACACCAGTCTTGTTTTCAAGGGAGCATGTAGGTCCAGAAGCTCCTGGAGAGATTGGTTGTAGTAATCCACAGAGTCATTTGCAGATGAATGATTGACATTGGTCAGAGAGTGAAGAGCAGCGGACAGAACATCAGGTGAAATGTTTTTAAAGTCACGGAATTGGATAGGTCGTTTTGGGTTTGAAGCAGGCGAAGTTGAAGGCACTTCCAGGGAGATGACACTGTGGTCCGAGACACCCAGGTCATATACAGATAAGTTATTAATGAGTACAGTGTCTGTAATCACCAAATCCAGAGTATGCCCCTTGTTGTGCTTAGGGGTGTCAACATGTTGGGTGAGATTGAGAGAGTCCAAAAGAGATTTAAAATCCGTTGCCAAAGGGGAAGAGGAATTGTCCATGTGGATATTTAAATCGTCAAGAAAAAGATTTTTTACAGGGGTGGTGCAGAAAAAAGTGAGGAGGTCATGCATCTCCGAGTTAAATGAAACATGCGGTTTGGGAGGTCTATAAATCAATATAACGTTCATCAGGAGTGGGGCTTTTAAGTTGAAGGCCAGACTTTCAAAAGAAGAAAAGTCCTGAGAAGCCAGATGTGACCATTTTAAATTACTGCGGTAAATTACAGCCAGACCACCACCACGGCCAGTGCAGCGGGCTCTCTGCAGATAACTGTATCCAGAGGGACAAGCTTCGTTCAGAGAACTGTACACATCTGGTTGATGCCAAGTTTTTGTGAGGCACATGATGTCCAAGTTCTTCTCCAGAATGTGATCATGAATTAGACATGATTTGTTGGATAGTGATGGAACATTAAAAAGTTCTATTTTAATACCAGTCGGAGCAGAAGTTTTTAGAAGGGGTTTAAGCAGACTGAAGTCCACTCCACGTTTTCCTTGCCACTTTGTGCGCTGTGGACTACAAGGGACTAGTCTACAGATTCTGATGACATAATCGAGGTGCAACACGTCTCTTAGACCAGATAGACGGGACCGAGTCAGAGCCAGCTTGCCGAGAATAAACAGATTTCTTCTGAGAGCTTCTATGGATGTAACGAGGTCTACGCAGAAGTCCCAGTTTTTTGATGGTGGGAACGGAAACAGAAGGTGGAATGAAGCAGTTGTTAAGTTCAATCAGCTACGAAGCGGAGTACGTCAACATCGCGCCAGCCAAGCCGGGGGTAGCTAGCACAGAGCTAGCGGCTAACAGCAGACCCATGGCTCCGTAAGAAATAACCAAGAAGCAGTGAGATGTAACTTGAATGAGCATACCTTGAAGAGGAGCACAGGGGAAAATCCAGAACAGTCCAGATGACACAGGAGGTTGACAGAGGCAAAAAGGTAAGGGAAACAATAATTGCAGCTACGTAGTTCTCCAAGCAAAGTTCGTGCTGGAGTTGACAGGAGGAAGACAGCCCAAATTCCGGTTAGGAAGTACTAACTAAGCTGTCCGTAAAGTCCTTGATTAAAAAAACCACTGAACAAAATAAGTCCAGATAAATGTCCAAAGAAATGTCCAAAAAATAGCAACAGTAAAATAACTTTTTAGTGCGGAGAAGCGGCGACATCACAACATCACGCCAGGCGTCCTCTCCCGCCAAAACACTTCCCACATTAAGACTTGGTCTTAATGCAGTGAGCCTTAGAATCACTTCTCTGTTTTTTTGCAGACGATGTGGTCCTATTGGCTTCATCAGGTCGTGATCTACAGCTTTTGCTAGAGCAGTTTGCAGCCGAGTGTGACGTGGCCGGGATGAAGATCAGTTCCTCCAAATCCGAGGCCATGGTCTTGAGCCGGAAAAGGGTAGCATGCCCTCTCCGGGTCGGGGAGGAGGTTCTGCCCCAAGTGGAGGAGTTTAATTATCTTGGGGTTTTCAGAGAGTCAGAGTCAGAGTACTTTTATTAACATTGCACAAGTTTTCACCAGTACAGCGTGAATATGTACGCACAGTCATCCGGAAGGGGCGAGTGAGTGTGTGAAGCTGCTGCTTATCAGACCACATGAGACATCATATCACATTATGTTCTTCAGCGCGGCCTCTCCCATCCGTATCGGGATGAAGGTCAAAGGTGTGAAAACAAGGAAAGAGCCATGAGGGTCACAGCGTTGGTATTAAAAAAGATGTATCACATTTTGTCTTTCAAGACACCATATGAGACAGAAAAAACTATACCAGAAGCACATTTAAGACAATCACATTTTGCATTTTGAGACTGAGGCAGTGAGACTTCTGTCCATGAGACATTCCAGATAGCAAACAGTTCTGAGGTGAAACCAGCCGGCCTCCGATAACGCTCATAAAAAAGTTCTCCGGGGGGAGGGGGGGTGTAGCGATAGTGCAGCTGTTTGCCTCAGAAAACACGTCTCAGGAGAAATTTGACATCCAGCCTTTTTCCAAGGCTGTTTAGGGTAAAGTCAGATAAGGATTACAAATATTTTTCACTTCAGGGTTTTGTTCACGAATGAGGGAAAACTGGAGCGTGAGATCGATAGGCAGATAGTTGCAGCGTCCGCAGTGAAGCGGGCGCTGTACCGGTCTGTCGTGGTGAAGAGAGATGAGTCAAAAGGCAAAGCTCTCAATTTAGGTCGATCTACATTCCTACCCTCATCTATGGTCATGAGCTTTGGGTTGTGACCGAAAGAACGAGATCTCGGATACAAGCGGCTGAAATGAGTTTTCTCCGCAGGGTGTCTGGACTCTCCCTTAGAGATAGGGTGAGAAGCTCGGTCATCCGGGAGGGACTCAGAGTAGAGCCGCTGCTTCTCCACATCGAGAGGAGCCAGTTGAGGTGGCTCGGGCATCTGGTTAGGATGTCTCCTGGACGCCTCCCTGGTGAGGTGTTCCGGGCACGTCCCACCGGACCCAGAGGAAGACCCAGGACACGCTGAAGGGACTATGTTTCTCGGCTGGCCTGGGAACGCCTTGAGATTCCCCCGGAGGAGCTGGCCCAAGTGGCTGGGGAGAGGGAAGTCTGGGCCTCCTTACTTAGGCTGCTACCCCCGCGACCCAACCCCAGATAAGCCGAAGAGAATGGATGGATGGAGTCCCTACTGTATTGAGTTTGTTGATTCCTATAAATATTTGGGTATCCTTGTCGATTCGCATCTCTCTTTTAAACTGCACGTGGAAAACGTAGTAAAGAAACTGAAAGTTAAATTGGGTTTCTTTTTCAGAAACAGATCATATCTAACTCTGAATGTTAGGAAACACCTTGTAACTGTGACTTTCCTTCCCTCCACTGATTACGGTGACATTATCTCTACATGAAGGCTCCTACAAGCACCCTGCAGATGTTGGATGTTGTCTATCATGGTGCATCCTGCAGATGTTGGATGTTGTCTATCATGGTGCACTAAGATTCATAACTGGCTGTGATTATCATACCCACCACTGTACCCAGTATTCACTCGTTAACTGGACATCATTAACCTCACACAGACTCTTCCACTGGTATATTTTCATCTTTAAAGGAGACCACAGATAGGTTTTTAAAATTTTTATGGTATGTCTTTGGGCTATCCAGACAATGGCCCTCATTCAAAGAGAATAATTCAAAGAGAATAATCTTCACATGAATGTGAAGAAGACAAAGGAGATGATTGTGGACTTCAGAAGGAACAAACACACCCATGCCCCACTGATAATAGGTGGGTCTGCAGTGGAAGTGGTCTCCAGCTACAAATACTTGGGTGTACACATGAATGATAACCTCAGCTGGAGCAACAACACCACCAGCCTGATCAAGAAAGGTCATCAGAGACTCTACTTCCTCAGACGGCTGAGACGAGCTGGTCTGAGCAGCCCAGTTCTCACCTCCTTCTACAGGTGTGCAGTGGAGAGCATCCTGTGCTCCAGCATCAACGTGTGGCATGGAGGCTGCACAGTTGAAGAGAGGAAAGCTCTGCAGAGAGTGGTGAAGGCTGCACAGAAGTCTGTTGGAGTCAGTCTCCCCACCATCACAGACATTTACACCTCCAGATGCAGGAAAAGAGCCACCTGCATCATGAAAGACCTCACTCATCCAGCACACTCACTCTTTGCCCCACTCCCCTCAGGACGGAGGTTGAGGAGCATCAAGTGTAGAACCACTAGACTGAGGAACAGCTTCTACCCTGAGGCTGTTAGACTCATGAATAAATAAAAATAAAATTAAAATAAACACTGCAAAATATCACATCATGCTGATGCTGATCTGTTTTCTTGTTGCTGTGTTCATCTGTGTTCATCTGTGACCATCTGCTCATACAAACTCATGTTCGTGCTGCTGTTTATTCCCACTATATTAGGCTTAGTGTATTACTAGTTGATGTTTTTCTTAGTTAGTTCTCGATGTTATTACTGTTTTTCTCTTTCATTTGTTGTTGGATGTAACTGGGACCTCGTGTACATAATCTCGTTTTCATCTCATGTACCACATGCGGTGCAAATGACAATAAAGACTCTCTGACTCTCTCTGACTCTGATTCACGAAAATGTTCGTATTTTTATCCTAAATGTCTCCTACTTTTGTTCGTACGAAGCGTTCGTACGAACATGCCATGTCAGATTCAACAAAGTCTTCTATCCTCAGGAAAAGTGTGTAAATGGTTGCGTAAATATGATGAATCCCACCTGTTCCAACCACCTGCGCGTGCACGCGGAGAGGTCATTTACATAATTCCCACCCCTCAAAACACCATATAAGGCTACGTTTCCTGCCTCGGAGGCAAAACGTGTTCGTGCATAAAATGACAGCGAAAAGTAAAAAAGAAGAACTCTACCGGTGCGGAGATTGAAGTTCTGCTCTCCTTGATCGAGAAAAGTAAATCTGTCCTTATTAGCAGCGTCACTCATGGGAGTAAATGACCAATTAAAGCCAAAGAATGTTTGTTTATAAGAAATGTGGACCTTAAAATTTACACGCGAGCTGGTGGCCAAATGGGTAAAACATTGCAGTGCTTATCGAGACCTCGTGGGTTCGAGTCCCACGAGGTATGACTTTTTTTTTGTCCTTCTNCATAGGGCCCGGTTGGGCTGCGTTTGCCTTCCTATGGACCAACCACCTGTAGAAAAAGCCATAAAAGTCAGGTGCGTGATGCTATGGGCAGTGGCCAAATGCGGGGACCTTGGCGCTCTGAACCTGGCTTACCAAAGATGGCTCTTGGGACATGGAACATGACCTCCCGGGTGGGGAAGGTGCCTGAGCTTGTGTGTGAGGTTGAGAGGTACCAACTAGAAATAGTTGGGTTCACCTCAATGCACAGTATGGGCTTTGGAATCAGTCTCCTTGAGATGGGCTGGACCTTATTCCACTCTGGAGTTGCCCATGGTGAGAGGCATCGAGCAAGTGTGGGTCTACATGTAGTCCCCAACTTGGTGCTAGTGTGTTGGAGTTTTCCCCAGTAGATGAGAAGGTGACTTCCTTTCGCCTTCAGGTGGGGGAATGGGCTCTGATTGTTGTCTGTGCCTATGCACAGAGTATCCGGCCTTCTTGGAGTCCTTGGCAGGGGTGCTGGAAGGTGCACCTCCTTTATTCTGCTGGGTAACTTCAATGCCCACGTGGGTCAGTGTGACCTGGAAGGAAGTGATCTGGAGGAATGGTCTCTCTAATCTGAACCCGAGCGGTGTTCTGTTGTTGGACTTCTGTGCTAGTCATAGTTTGTCCATTACAAACATCATGTTTGAACATAAGGGTGTCCATAAGTGCACTTGGCACCAGGATGCTCTAGGTCAGAGAGCAATGATAGAATTCATAGTTGTGTTGTCTGATTTGTGGCCATTTGTTTTGGACACTTGGGTGAAGAGAGGAGCTGAGCTGTCAACTGATCACCAACTGGTAGTGAGTTGGATCAGATGGCGGGCTCCCAAACATGTAGTGAGGGTTTGCTCAGAACGCCTGGCAGAAGAACCCATCAGAGAGATCTTCAACTTGCACCTCCGGAAGAGCTTTAACTGCATCCCAGCTGAGATGGGGGACATTGAGTCTGAGTGGGCCATGTTCTACACCTTGCTTGTTGAGGTGGCTGCCTTAAGCTATGGCCGCAAGGTTGTCAGTGCTTCTCGCAATGGCCATCCACAAACTCGGTGGTGGACACTCCAGTTTAGGGAGGCTGTCAAGCTGAGAATGTGTCCTATCTGTCATGATTCACGTTCTGTTTAGTCATAGTTAAGTTTAGTTTAGTCATGTCCCTGTCTTTAGTTTAATCCAAGTCAAGTCACAGTCATTATTATCATAGTTTTGTCATGCCATGTTCACAGCAGTCACATCATTATTGATTTCTCCGCCCTCATGCCCAATGCCTCGTTAACAATCATTGCTCTCACCTGTTTCTCCTCGTATTTAAGCTCCATGCCCACAGTCAGTCCTTGCCAGATTTATGAACGGTTTTGCCTAGTAATTGTCCATCGCTCATGTCTTGTCCTGCCTCGCTTGTTACGACCCTGGTCTAGTTCTCTGGTCTCACATCTCTCGCCTCAGCCCCCCTCAGTACCTTCTCTGACTCTGCTCTCCTGGTTTTGACTCCTGCTCACGTTCTTGGACCTCAATCTCCCGTCTCTCTCCTTGTTGGACTTGTTCAGCTATCTGCCTCACGGATACAGACCCACACCTGCCTTCCACGACCAAGAGATAAGTCTGCTCCTCCTAACTTGATTCGGCTCTCTGATTACCCGTGTATGACCCTATTCTGGAACAAGGAAATCCCCCTTTGTGCAAAGTCCCACACGAAGGCTCACGTTAAACAAGGAAGTCGCTCTGGATTACATCACCACTGGCCCACGTCACTAGGAAATCCCCATCGGAACAGAAATAGCCTAAGAAGGTTAGTGTTTTTATTCAAGATAAAAACATCTACCTGTTCAAGCCCTGTCACTAATATTATCATCTCTTGTGCAGAACTCAAGTTGCCAGTGACGATCAGGACCCATCCCAGCTTCCTGTTTCTTAATAAAATTGTTAAAACTCTTCCAGTGTTTGGTTTATTAGTGAAACTCAAAAAACCATTCCTGACATTAAATCTGACCAAACTGAGTTTCACTACCCCATTGGTTAACAATTTTTTTGAAAACAAACAATCTGATCAGTCAAGTGTCTAGTTTACAACCTGCCACTCACCTCATTCTTTTTCCAAAACTGATTATCTGGCGCCATCTGTCGGACTAGCACAGTCATCACAGGTCATGGCTTCCAAGGAACCTAAACTGACCCCTCCTGAGGCTTTCTGAAGGCTGAGTTAGACTCGCGCTTTGGTCCTCAGGCTGGAGTGCGCGCGCTGCGCGTGCACTGTGCCGTGCGGCGAAATGCGTTTACAGTGTCGCCTCTGTGTTTATAGTTCTCCCACGGCGGCGCATGGCGAAGTGCTGTTCTTTTACAGACCAGCAGGAGGCAGTACCCTCTAAAACCTGTGCATATGTTACAAGAAAGGTGTAGAAGAAGAAATCTACCGTAGAAGAAGAACTGTTTGACGTCACACAACAAAAACATATAGCTTTCCGCTCGCGTGCTGAACTGTTGTCTTTATTTGCGGTTTTAATGCATGGAGTCAATGGAGGAGAAAGCGATCACGTGACTTTTGGCCAAAAAACAAAAGAAAAGTCCGACTCCAGATCAGGAACGAAGGAGAATTTAATACATTTTGTGTCACAAAACATTCCTCCATGCGTCGCGACTCCGTCTCCACGACCACAGCGGCGCAAACAGCTGCAGGCTCCGGCGTGAAGAGGGTGAAGGCTGTCGGGTGTGGACCTGTCAATCAAATCGTAGCGCCCACCGCGCGCGCATAGGCTTGCGGAGTTTCAAAAATTCAGAGGTGCACGACACGCGCTAATCCCACGCGCGGAGCCAACGCGCAGGGGCGGGGACTGTGAAATTGCGTCACTTTTGGAGCGCGAACCCTCGCGCGCTGCGCGACGCGTCCAGTATGAATCTAGCTTTATGCTACGTTCACACCGAACGCATTTTGAGCTGCACGAGCGGCCGGTTTACATGCAAAGTCAATGGGGGACGCGCCTCTAGGGGTCGTGCATCACGTCACGTCCGTTTTGAGCGGCGCGGAAGGGGCGGCAGAGCGTTTTCCGTGCATGCGGTGCCCGCGGCAGTCGCCGTCGCTCGAATTTAAAAAGCTGAACTTTCGCCGCTCAACGCGTCTTGACAACCAATAAGCTATGTCACGCGGTAATGAGGGGACGGATGTTGCGCAAGTGTGACGTATTGTTTGTGAGACATAGAAACAACCCGCAAATTCGTGTTCAAGTATGGAGGAGTTCAAGAAAGGAGAAAGAAAAAGGACCTTGCCTGGCGGAGTGTCAGTGAGGAAGTCGGGATATCGGGTAAGTTTTGAATTATAAACTCCTCCCACACCCCGCCGCCACCGCCGCTGCTCCTTCTCGTTCCGGTCTGAACACCAGTGCGTCGAGGGCGTCCTCCTTGAGGTGTTTTGCGCTTTTTGGCCGCTCAAAACGCGTTCAGTGTGAACGTAGCATTATGGTGATTCGATTCAATGCAGACCATTTTTGACTCAATGTGAAATACAGTTTGAATTACAACCCTATGCTTTTCCATCTGAACGCTCTAAAGTGGCCTATGTAATCTCTTTATTATCTGCTAAAGCCAAAATTTGGGGCACTGCTGAGTGGGCTAGAGACTCATTGATCTGTTATAAGTACAGAGATTTTGCTGCTGAACCGATGAGGGTTTTCATTCATGTTCTTCCCACTCAAGAGGCAACCAGAGGACTTTTAAGACTACGTCAAGGCAATCGCAGAGTCCCTGAGCTAATCATAGACTTTCACACTCTGGCAACTGACAGTGAATGGAATGATAAAGCTCTTAAAGACATTTTTTGGCAGGCTCTCAATGACGACATTAAGGATGAGTTGGCAGCACGTGATCCTCCGTCCTCCCTCAGAGAGTTAGAGGCAGTGGCCTCCAGGATTGATCTACGTCTTCAAGAACATTGCAGAGAGGTGAGGCAAACCATGTATGAAAGGGTAATTTACTCAACTCCCATATTCTTCACCCCAGAGCTGAAACCACGTCAACCACCCTCACTGTCTGAAGAGGAGCCCATACAGATTGGAAGGTACAAACTATCTCAACGAGAGAGAGAAAAAAGGTGTCAGGAGGGATTATGCTTTTATTGTGGAGTTTCAGGACATCAAGTTGCTACATGCCCGGTCAAGTCCAGAACTGCTAAGTCTCACCAATATCCAAAGTATAGAGCCGCCACCTTCTCAACAGGACCTCCTCTACTTCACATCAGCGCAAACCTCCAAGCCAATGGTAATGAAATACTAGTGAGACTTTTCATTGATTCTGGTGCTGACTCTGAATTTGTGGACATTTATTTTGCAAAATCTCTGAACCTCCAGATGTTTCCTACAGAGATACCTCACAGAGCTCTAGCTCTAGATGGTCACCCAATCAATCAGCCCAGTATGGTGACACAGGAGGTTCAACTCCAGATTTGTGGTAACCATGTCGAGAAATTAAGATTCTTCCTCATCAACTCTCCAGAATACCCATTGTGATGGGAGCTACTTGGTTGAAGAAACACAACCCTCAGATCGACTGGAGAAGCAGCAACATCCTGGGGTGGTCCGAGCAATGTTTATCTTCTTGTCTACAATCTGCACAACAGACCAGTAATATTCTCAAAATAAAGGAGGAAACTCCGGATCTGACTCACGTTCCTCATTGCTACCACAACCTAGCCAAAGTTTTTAGCAAAAGTAAAGCTATGTCTTTGCCACTCCATAGACCCTACGACTGCTCGATTGAGCTATTACCAGGTACTACACCACCAAGGGGACGCTTATTTTCTTTGTTCCAGCCCGAACAAAAAAACATGTGAGAATACATTTCTGACTCTGAAAGCAGGAATTATCAGGCCCTCATCGTCACCTGCAGGTGCTGGTTTCTTTTTTGTTGGGAAAAAGGATGGGTCACTTTGACCATGCATTGACTATCGAGGGTTAAACGACATAACAGTAAAGAATAAATATCCTCTGCCTTTAATGACTTCTGCATTTAATCTCATTCAGGGTGCCAAAGTATTTACCAAACTGGATCTTCGTAACGCATACCATCTGGTCAGAATTAAGGAAGGAGACGAATGGAAGCTGCTTTCAACACCCCATCAGGTCACTACAAATATCTTGTAAGGCCTTTTGGTTTAACCAATGCCCCAGCAATCTTTCAGGCACTAGTCAATTATGTACTCAGGGATTTTATCAATATCAATGTTTTTGTTTACTTGGATGACATTCTGATCTTTTCCAAGGACTTAGATTCACATATACAACACGTTCATGCCATCCTCCTCCGTCTTCTACAAAACAATCTTTTTGTCAAGGCTGAGAAATGTGAGTTTCACATGACCAATACCACTTTTCTTGGTTTCAATATCACACCTGATCAAATATCCATGGATCCCTCAAAAACCTCTGCCGTTCTGGATTGGCCAATACCCCAATCACGTAAACAGTTTCAATGTTTTCTTGGTTTTGCAAATTTCTATCGAAGATTCATTAAGAATTACAGTTCTGTCGCTTCTCCTCTCCACATTTTAACCTCCACCAAAAACTCTTTCACCTGGAATCAAACTGCTGAATACGCCTTCAGTAAATTAAAATCCTTGTTTACCATGGCTCCTATCCTTAGATTCCCCGATGTAGATAAACAATTCATTGTTGAAGTCGATGCCTCTGATACGGGCATCGGGGCCATTTTAAGTCAACGCAGTGATGATGAAAAGATTAACCCATGTGCATTTTTCTCCAAGTCTCTCTCCCCAGCTGAGCGCAACTATGATGTAGGGGATTGTGAACTACTCGTCTTGAAGAATGGCGTCATTGGCTGGAGGGGACCAATCATCCCTTCATCGTTCTCACCGACCACAAAAACCTTGAGTATCTACGATCTGTCAAGCGACTCAATCCATGTCAAGCAAGGTGGGCTCTGTTCTTTGGACGTTTTAATTTTTCCCTTTCCTACAGACCCAGGACCAAGAACGTCAAACCGGATGCTTTATCTCGTATATTCGAGAAGGAACAGACCAGTGGTCCAGAGGAGTACATTCTACCCAAGAAGATATGTCTGTCCATCACCCAGGTCGAGAGGGAGGTCAGGGAGGCCCACCAGAACCATTCTCCGCCAAGTGAATGCCCTGATGACCGACTTTTTGTACCAGACCATCTCATCAACAAGGTACTGGCATTCTGCCATGCTTCACCTATTTATTGTCATCCAGGCATAGGAAGGAGGATAACTATAGTAAAGTCACGGTGGGGTTCCTTATCCAAGGACGTTAGAGAGTTTGCTGGGGCCTGTACCCAATGCTCCCTGGCCAAACCCTTTCGACGTCCACTGGCGGGTCTCCTAAGGCCGCTCCTCATACCTTCAGGTCCCTGGTCGCATCTCGCTATGGACTTTGTCACCGGCTTACCACAGTCTAGGGGTAAAACGGTCATTTTAACAGTCATAGATAGGTTCTCCAAGATGGTTCACTTAATTGCTCTAGACAGACTACCAACAGCTAAAGAATTAAGTGACATTATAATTAAGGAAGTTTTTTGACTGCATGGCATTCCCAGGAACATTGGCCCTCATTCACGAAAATGTTCGTATTTTTATCCTAAATGTCTCCTACTTTTGTTCGTACGAAGCGTTCGTACGAACATGCCACGTCAGATTCAACAAAGTCTTCTATCCTCAGGAAAAGTGTGTAAATGGTTGCGTAAATATGATGAATCCCACCTGTTCCAACCACCTGCGCGTGCACGCGGAGAGGTCATTTACATAATTCCCACCCCTCAAAACACCATATAAGGCTACGTTTCCTGCCTCGGAGGCAAAACGTGTTCGTGCATAAAATGACAGCGAAAAGTAAAAAAGAAGAACTCTACCGGTGCGGAGATTGAAGTCCTGCTCTCTGAGATCAAGAAAAGAAAATCTGTCCTTATTAGCAACGTCACTCATGGGAGTAAATGACCAATTAAAGCCAAAGAATGTTTGTTTATAAGAAATGTGGACCTTAAAATTTACACGCGAGCTGGTGGCCAAATGGGTAAAACATTGCTCTGCTTATCGAGACCTTGTGGGTTCGAGTCCCACGAGGTATGACTATTATTTTTTTTTTGTCCTTCTTTCTTTAGATTATTTATTCATTCCAGATTAAAAAGACTTTATGCTTCATTTCTTGTTGTATTGTAAATAGTTTTCTTGTGTTTTTTAAACCTGGAATTAATTAAAAGGAGAAAAAAAAAACATTGTCCCATGTGGGACTCGAACCCATAAGATTCGGCACTGCGACGCAACGCTCTACTGATTGAGCTATCCGAGACCTATGACTGCAACAGGAGGAGGTCAATGTAAAGTCTGCGTTACCAAAGTCTGCGTTACCGAGACAAATTAAACTTAAATTAAGTCATAATTTAAGTTGGTTTCAGTTTGAGATCTTCATATTGATATTGTAGTGTTAGAAAACGGCATTGATAACAAATTGATTTTAATTTAAATACTTTAATCCGTTAGTCCGTTAACAGAACCTATTGTCAAGAACAATTGTGGTGCGTGACTTTTTTAAACTCTAAATATTTTCTAAATAACGAAATATGGAGTTATTAGTGGAGAAATTCCGTCTGGATGACAGCAGACTGACGCTCCTAAAATATACGACAGGTCCGGACCACTCGTAAATTTTGTTTGTATCTGAAAAAAATCGTAGGATACGAAAACATTGTTGAATGCCGCAAATGATCCTAAATCACTCGTACGCACAGTTTAAGAACAAATCTGTGCGTACGAACGGTTCGTGAATGAGGGCCATTGTTTCGGATCGAGGACCCTAGTTCATCTCCAAGTTTTGGGGGGAGTTTTGTAAGACTCTTTGTATTGACCTTAGTCTCTCCTCAGGATATCACCCCCAGACTAATGGACAATCTGAACGTGCCAATCAGGAGATGGAGACCCGCCTACGCATCCTCTGTGGTGATGATGGGACCAAATGGGTGGAACACCTTCCTATTGTGGAGCATGCAATGAACTCCTTTCCTTTGAGCGCCACTGGTCTGTCTTCGTTTTACGTCCTCTATGGATTCCAGCCACCAGTGTTTACCACCCAGGACCAGGCAGCCATGGTTCTCTCAGCTTTCCAAGCAGCCCAAAGATGTCGTCGGGTCTGGACCAAAGCCCGCTGACAGCTTCTCAAGTCTTCTGCAGTCTACACAAGGACAGCCAACCGTCACAGGACTCAAGAACCGGCCTACCAAGAAGGTCAAAAGATGTGGCTGTCCACCAAAGACTTGTCTCTCCGTGTAGACTGCAGGAAGTTGGCTCCCCGCTTCATTGGACCTTTCCCCATATCTAAGGTGGTGAACCCGATGGCAGTCAAGCTCCAGCTCCCTAGAACCATGAAGATCCATCCCACGTTCCATGTGTCCCGGGTCAAGTCCGTCCAGTATTCAAGGTTCTGTCCTGCCTCGCTCGTTACAACCCTGGTCCGGTTCTCTGGTCTCACGTCTCTCACCTCAGCCCCCATTGGTACCTTCTCGGACTCTGCTCTCCTGGTTTTGACTCCTGCTCACGTTCTTGGACCTCGATCTCCCATCTCTCTCCTTGTCGGACTTGTTAAGCCATCTGCCTCACGGATACAGACCCACGCCTGCCTTCCATGACCAAGAGATAAGTCTGCTCCTCCTAACTTGATTCGGCTCTCTGATTACCCGTGTATGACCCTATTCTGGAACAAGGAAATCCCCATTCGTGCAAAGTCCCACACGAAGTCTCACGTTAAACAAGGAAGTCGCTTTGGTTTACATCACCACTGGCCTACGTCACTAGGAAACCCACATCGGAACAGAAATAGCCTAAGAAGGTTAGTGTTTATATTCAAGATAAAAACATCTACCTGTTCAAGCCTTGTCACTAATATTATCATCTCTTGTGCAGAACTCCAGTTGCCAGTGACAATCAGGACCCATCCCAGCTTCCTGTTTCTTAATAAAATTGTTAAAAAACTTTTCCAGTGTTTGGTTTATTAGTGAAACTCAAAAACCCATTCCTGACTAGGGTTGGGCATCGAGAATCGAGAATCGAGAATCGTTCGGAACCGGGACTAACTGTCCGGTTTTCCCGGAATCGTTCAAAATATTAATTGGCGATTCCTATGTTCGATGCTAGTTAGCCAACTGGAAGTAGCCGCAAACACCGAAGAAGAATCCACCGGAAGTGTGCATCCGCGATCGAAAGCGTGGCTTAACTTTAATAAAATGACCAGTCAGGTCAGTGTAGCACTTGCAATAATTTTTTATCATGCAAAGGAGAGAAGTAAAAAAGTGTCCCGTCTATGACGCGCTCCACTGGATTATTTATTTTCGCTTCGTGTCCGACCGGAAGTAACAGTGGTCCGTCTGCAAAACGCTCCGCCGTACTTTTCGCTACGTCCTCTTCGGCTCCATCAGGCTCCATCAGGTAAATAAATAAACTATAAACTATGTCTCATACCAACATTAAGGCAGCTAACAAGTTATATTCCACTTAAAGCGGCAAGTCAGCTCAAATACAAACACAATGCTAATGTTAGCTCGTATTGTTTTCTTAGACAAACGACCTGAAATGGCTTCACAGTGTTTATCAGCGTCCAAGGTAAATATGTCAGTGTAACTGAATGAAGAGTGCCACAGAACAGTTACAGCATATGTTGTGAAAAAGTTACTTCCCTTTTCAGATGTGGATTCAACTCCTGCCATGGATTGCACTTACATTGCACTCAGACACATTACTAGTTAAGCAAATCCAACACTTATTTTTCATTCATTCATTCATTCATTCATTCATTCAAAGTTCTCTCAGTGTCTTTTAAAATGTTTTAATGTCTCTAGTTTTCATTATTATATAATTTCTGTTTATGTCTTTCATTCCATTATGAGTCACAGTTTGAAGAATTATTGAATAGGTTAGTTAGGCAATAACAACAGAGCTAATAATTGTACACATTCTCAGTCTTAAAAATGATTTAATAATCTCTTTTTACTGATAATACTGATAAACCTGTTGTTTGTTTAGGAACCTCCCTGCAGTCTATCCAGAAAATCTCAACTGGAGGCGCTTTTTGCTGAGCAAGAGGCACAACGTAATGTCACAGCTCCATGTCCATGAAGAAACAAATGGAGAGAGGACTGCAGATACCAGGACATCAGCCGTTCTGTCTGAAGATGCTGCTGCTGGTGGTGGAACCAGGTTAGCCCATCAGTGGGAGCTCAGTAACATGG